>JAMQGT020000090.1:0-90000 GCA_024447675.2 Pterophyllum scalare
GTTATTATGTTAGTCTCTCCTGGTTCAGTTGCGTATTGCTAACCGCAGCAAGTGAGGCAACGTCTGGCCGGCTGGCTCTGTGGCCTGTGATCCAGACACTGCCACCATCATGCTGCTACTGTAAAAGACACGCACGCTGTCAGCCGCACACAGTTTCACAAATATCTGAGCTCTTGTCCATATCCTGTGCTTTACAAAAGAATCCCCCCCCCCAAAAAGTAAATGTTTATTTCAAATCCAGGTTCCAGACAACTGCAGCTTGCAGCCTGAGCCAGCGCCTACAGTCGGCAGGTATTTGTGTGATATGTAAACAGCATGTGGAGAACTCTGTGTTAATTAGATGCTAGCTCACCAGATGAGCTACAGGCCTAGATGGCTGTAGACCTCACCATAGTGGTAACAACCCTAATTTGGGGCTTGTGTCCAACGGCGGGAATGACGTTCCTGTTTAGAGGCTGCGAGGAGGCCTTAACAAGTGGCCTGGGGCCTTCCGGCTGTCAGCCAACTATTCCAGGATGCCACAGGGCTCTGTAATCATTTGTTCAGTCCTCCGCAAGCTCCGCCCACTCAAAAACACACAAATAAATCAGAAGAAACAAACAGTCTACCGTGTCATTAGCTATTCCTTTTGCAGCATGAAGTTCTGCTAGAAATACACGCTTACTCATGCACACAAACAGCTTCCTATCATGATAACAACCGCCACCATCCCATCAAATCATTCCCCCAGAGGGGTCGAATTATTCCCTAAACCGATATCCAACAAAAACCAAATCATGAGGACTCGATCTGTGTGACTCATCGCTGGCCTGCTGAGATTAGTCACACTTCCTTACTGTTCATCAAATCAAGATGAGTCAGCTGTTGAGTTTGACTTAGTTGTGGTTGGTTGACAGCATCAAATGGGCTCCAGTTAGGCATGGGCTGGATCTACTTTCACTGACAGCAACTGTTGCCTTTGCCACCATAGACTGTTTGTGAAGAAACCAGATTCAACTTTTTATGAAAAGCACACGAGGAAAGAAATGCAGATACAAGAACAGAAGGTTTGTTCTCTGGCTTGTGCAAATGGGTTGCCGACCTTTACCAGCATATGGCAAAAATGGTTACCAAAATCGCAATCAGGTAACAGCCCCATTGGACGTATCAGGCCTTTGTAGTTTGCGCACAAAGACCATTTATAAGCCAATTTACAAGCTGTATACAACACACGTCTGTTTGGTTTCAGTCGGAGCTGCCAGCTGCTTGTTGAGAAACAAATTAATGTAGATCGCTAGATTAATGGGTTTTTGATTGGGTGGCAGCCAGACTGCCGAGAGCCAGAGCCTGTTTTTATTAACAAGCCTCTCAGAGGACGAGGGCGGGATGGCGGCACTGCGCTCGGCCACTTAGTGAGTGGGTCAGACTGCGAAACTGCTGATTGTTTTGTACACTATTGACTCTGAGACTGCAGTATAAGTCTTCCATGACCAACAAGATGCTGCCTGAATATGAGCGAGAGCCATTTGTTTGAAGTGGCTGGTTTTACTTCAAACTGAAATTGTTTCTTAAAGGCAGCGTGACATAAATCACTGTCTCCTTTGTTTCTCATTGTAGGCATTTTTCTTTTGCTCCATCAATAAGTGGCAAGAAAAAGGATCTTTGCAAATTAACAAATGCATGCAAACACAGATTACAGCAAAAAAATATGCTTTTTGTTAATCATGAAAAAACAGTTTTAAATATAGTGTTAATATCATGTTAATGAAAAAGGACAGGCTGTTTCCAGTATGGACATAACAGACACTTGTTTCACTCAACATTCATATTCCACCTCTCTGAATATTGCATCTTTATCTTTCACAGAGCCAACAGCAGAGGGCTCCATAGCAGACACACCGGCATTTGCCTTTTGTGGAGCTGCTGGCTGCCTAAAAGCACTCAGAGGGTCGTACGAATGAACTTAATGAGTCATTCATGGATCGCCTGTGAATCACTGTTTGAGAGTGAAAGCCAGAATGGCTGGCCACTTCAAAGCTTGAGTGGCTTTGGCTCTTTGGTTAGTAATGAGGCATATTTCCCTGTGTTCTCTGCAGCCATAACCTACAAACCAGATTCCCCCTGCCCAGCCCTTAAAGGAACAGATCCACAAGATACAATGTCCTTTCAGCAGGTGTAACTTATCAGTGTACAGTGTAGCAGTTTGATTATTATTCCAGACTGAGGTTTATTCTCCCCACTTAGCACTTAGTCTACTGTATGTGTCTCAGTAGATGCACATAGCTCTAACTCAAAATACACACAATACAGAATGTAAAGAAAGTTTAATTTAAGGGACCTCCATTAATTTTACACATTTTCTTCCAATTATCCAATTCAGCTTCGTGGGGGATTTTGGAGCCGTATCCCAGCTGCCATAGGTGAGAGGCAGGGTACACGCTGTACAGGTCGCCAGCCTGTCACAGGGCCAACACAGAGAGACAGACAACCATTCACACTCACATTCACACCTATGGGCAATTTAGAATCACCAATTAACCTAACCCCACTGACTGGTGGATTCAAACTCAGGACCTTCTCGCTGTGAGGCAACAGTGCTAACCATGGTGCCACCGTGCTGCCTGTCTGCGAGTTTGTAAAATTTTGTATTCATTGTTTTTCTGTTATTTATCTGCTGTAGCTTAGATTTAAAACTTTATCAAGTCTGAAAATGAAATTGAAGATTAATTAGAATACAGTGAGGGTCTGTCAGTGAAACAAGAGACGACAGAGGGAAATAAAGATGTCTTAGCTGCATTTATTTTTACTATACCTTTCTTTTTATGTCTCAGTCCAAGTCTCCCAACGTTAGTGTTTTTATTAAGAAGAGTCTCGGATTGCTGGAAAGGCTTAACTTAATTTCTGTTATGTTATTACCCTACTTAATGCATTTCAACTGCCATGTGGACAATGAGAGCACAGAGCAGAAAAGAGGTTACACGCGTTAGCTCCATTATGGAAAGACATGTGGCATTCATTTCAAGCAACAGTTTTTATGCATACTTAATGATGTTGGTAATCCATGGAAGTAAATTGCATTAGGAACTTGTTTAAAAATAATATGGCATATTGTAAGTTCTCTAAATCAGTGCAAGCTGACAGTAGTTTATGGCTACACCTGGTACACAAAGCCCTAAAAAATAGCTCACTTTTACCATTCGCAGCCACTGTGTTTCTTCCACTTGCTCTCTTCCATCACAGATGGGGTAAATGAAGGAATATGCCTTTATATCAAGGTCTGCCAAGTTCTTTCACATTATACCCCCTGACTCCCCTAAAGTCGACTCCCCTCTCTTCTGAGGCTGTCTGCACATCACAGACCTCCACAGCTTCCTCACACCCACCTACTTTCACTGCTGAAATGAACATGCTAGTGCCAACAAAAGGAATGTGTGCACTCATGCCCTTCAAAGATGAGGGCCTGAATGAACCTAACTGTGCCATCAACAGGGTCAAAAAAGGGTCACTGACTTCAGTTCCCTTCCTTTAATGTCATATGCACAGGACTCTTTGTTTTCATTAACAGATCCCATCACAGTACTTCCAAAAGCTCGGGATGAAGAAACAATGACATATCTGCAGATATTCAGTAGATTTAATGCTGATTAATATTCACGGTCACTGAGCTGATGCGCGCATCAAACACAAACTAATTTCACAAACCAACGCTTTCATTCAGCTGCAAATATTTAGTCACCTGCCAGGGCCAAGTGGTTATCAGTGCGCCAATTCTGTGCTGGCACCAGTAGAGGGACCTACAGACCAGAGGAAAATGGCCTTGATCATTAACTGACTTGTGCCATTAGTCCCCCATGGTTTTTACAATGGCTCCACCAGTTCAGTCGAACCTCAGCCATTTATGTTCAACAGTGTCATCATTCATAAATCACTGAGCATTAAAGCTGCAGAATTAGCAGCTAATCAGTTTGATGAGCTACCAACAGAGGTGTGCGCGGGATGAATGATTTATATCCAATCTGGGCTATTCTTATCTATAAGCTATGATTTGTTGTTGCAGTCACCAACATCTGTGATGGGAATCAATCAAATCTATCTAATATATTTTATTTGCTAAACATTTTTTTCAACAGAAGAAAAAAAAAATGGCACCAAACGCAACAGTCCATTAGTGTAACAAAAAATGTGACCACACATTTTAGAGTGGTCCTCATCTCCTGAAAAAACATGACAAATATACAACCCAGACAGAACCTCAATACCCACAGGAGAGTTCCAGTAACAGGCAGCTTATGCAACCTGCAGCCATCAAAGAGCTCCACCGACACCGAGTAAAAACACCGCTTAAATAACGACTGTGGTTAGCTTGGCTCTTTGCACCCACCAGCCCTGACATTTACTGTAAGCGTAGTGTCGATGCACTAAACATCTGGGGCTGGTGGTCCATGACTGGACCCTGAATCACAGGTGACTGCTGCTGAGTCACGCAGAGTTTTTTCACTCGGCCCTGCTGGAAGTGCCTTCTCCTTTCACTCAGACCGGGAGCTGCTCATTCTTGGTTTGTGTGTCACTGTTGGCATTTAGGCGCAGATCACCCCCCCCCGCCCCCCCTTCTTTCGCCATATGTTGTTGATTGATTGCGTCTCCATTTGTGTTGATTGTTTTTGGTGTTTTGATAACAGATTTACAACTGAGGCCATCAATCAAGCATTACTGCTACCAGGGCTGCAGCTAACAACTGCTCACAGTATTTAGTTTTTTTTATTAGTGCATCTTTTGGTCAAGAAAATGTGAGAAATTGATGAAAAAGATCAACTTTGTCCTCTTTTTGCATTCTGTTTTTGGGGGTTAAAGTGCAGCCCATCTGCACTCTTGTCAGGATTTCCTCATTTTGCTGGACGCAGTCACAAAACACACTTCCACCAGTGTCACTTTAGTGTTTCCTCACTGGCTTCCCTGACAGTTTTTATCTATTAATAGCTGCTGACATGAAGCAACAAGAGGGGTCCCGTTTTGCATGCGCCTCTCCTGTGTCACCATCACACGCACACGCACGCACATCTTTCCACACTCTGTCATCCCACACAGCTACAAAAACAAAGTCCAGACAAAGGAAAGAGGGTGTGCGCAGATTTGTGTGTAAATCTGTGTTCAAGAAAAAAAGAAAATGAAGCAAGAGTAAGAAGAGAGCAGACAGTGGATATTGTGAAAACTGTGATGCCTGTGTGAGTGAACGTGTGTTAATTTGCAGTCACAACAGGCAACAAAATGTTTAAATAAAGTTCAGTTAGCCCTGAAATCAAACTTATATTGCGTGTTATACAGGGAATTGTAAAAAGGTCCTTCAAGTATATTTAAGAGTGGAAGAAGCAAACTAGAAGTCGGAGCTGGGATTCTAAAAACATCTGTAGGAACAGGACTTGGAACAAACACCTGCTGACTGGGAAAAAAAAAAACCCAAGGAAACAGAGGGACGTATGCTCTTTATGAGTGGACCTGCAGGACTTCCAGCTGAGGCAAAAAGAAAAAACGAACATCTATTTTGACTCAAGTTGACAAATGGCCCTTACTTTCCAATTCCCTGTGATCTTGTTCCTTGCAGTCCTGAGTTCTATTGTTTGGCAGTAACATGGGCCAACACCCCCCCCCCCCGAAGAAAACAAAAGCCTCAGGACATGTGGACTCACCAGTAGCAGCGAGGTCGAGGCAAGCCCTGCCAATTAGTTAGTGTGCAACTTTAAGTGCATTCAAAGGCGCTCGTGTGCGAGACCTGGCGTTGCACACTAGCTGTCAGAAGAGAGACTCGTCAAGATCAGTGAAGGGACGGAGCCTTGTTTGATCTCTTTCCCAATCAGCCTTTCTTGTCAAGAAGGACGGGTGATGTGTTGAAGGGGGAGCTGGAGTAACTGTTTTGTAAAGATCATATCATGCTTAAAAATTTCAGGGGCCTTCATCGCAGTGTGTTTTAAAAGCTCCTTTTAAAGCGAGTGTTAACAGCAACCCTCCCCTCTGCTGCTGCACTGTTTAAGCTGGTCGCCTATTAGTTTCCAAGAGGGGGGGGGGTCTGCAGATGGGACTGAGGAGGCGAGAGATGGTGTGATCAAGTTACACAGACCCAGCGGTTGACAACATTATTTATGACCCATTCCTAATGGATTTAGAGTGACAGTAGTTTCAGTTCACTGGAAGGGTCAAAGTCAGAGACAACAGAGCACTAATGCCACTGAGAGTGACAGACAGATTTGTAAGTGACCTCTCTTGGGGTAGGGGTGGGTGGCAGATTAGGGACTCTGAGAATTCAAAAAGAAGAAAAGAAGGTTCAGAGGAAGCAGAGCGGGGTAACTCGTCTTCTCTCAGAGGAGTGAGGGTGATGGAGAGAGATGTGTCTGGGGCGAGACAGCGAGTGTTTTTCCAGTCTATTTGCCCTGCGTCTAGACCCAGAGTCAAAGGGGCAGGCCCAATAAAACGACTGGATATTGCGGCACAGACACTGGGTTAGCCAGAGTCCAAAAATACTGATGAAAGGCTGTACTGTAGACTAGCTGAGGACACTGAACTCCAGTGATAGCCATCAAGAAAACTCCCACGTCCTCAATCTATCTACCAAAGACTTTCTAGCAGAATCGTCTCTGAAGAGACCAATTATGCTCCAAACAAAGCTGAACGGGCCTATTAGGACACTTTGCACCAATGCCATCTGGGTACCTTTTCACAACAGAATAGCGAGCAAGAGTTCTGCGGCAAAAAAGGGACTTCTGCTGAGACAACAAGCACCTTTTCCTGCACTGGAGGTGGTTTTAATAAAAAACAGCAATATATGAGTAAACAACCAAGTCTTCCATTAGCTTCCATTAAACAGAGCAATTAGAAGTCTTAAACAGCACAACAGTTTCTGAAATCCTTTCCAAGGGATAAACAGAATCATAACTAAAACAATTCTGGGAATTCAGGATCAAAGTATACCCTAAGAGTGTTTGATGTGAGCATGGACTGAAATGTGCATGTTGAAGAGGAAATATAGTCCGTGTATTTTGGCCAGGAGTTTGATAATCACAGTCCAGAGATCAAAGAAACAACTGAACTGAACTGTAGCTTTCTGCACCGATGAAGAGCATGACCACGTGCGTCTCGTTCACTCCTCTTCCTCTCAGAGGTCACGAAGCTGAGGGAGGTTCCACAGTTCAAGTCCCACTGGGGCTATTTGGGAATATATGCATTCACCACATAATAAAAAAGAACCGCCTTGGGTCATGTCCAAAGACGGATTATGTTTCATGGTTCAGAAATCACTCTCTCTTGATTCTGACAAACAGCTTTCAGTGTTTAAACCTAAAACAGCATCAAGGTTCTCAAAGGCAACCAACGTGATGAAGAGGAAAATTACAAGCACACAGGTTGCCATTTCTCTGGCTCAGAGTCAGCACAGTTGGACAGAGTCCCTGTATTCAACACTGATTTGTTTGCCCTTACTTAGCTGGGAAAAAAAATCCCCAAGAGTTGCAAAGCTCTAACCAGATACCTGCAAAGAAATCTTGCTTAATGCTCCCACGGTACACTGTTACACACATCAGCACACACTTTCTCCAGAGGAAAGGGGTTTGGCCATGAAGTACTTGAATTGCTTGACTTACAAAGGGAGCAAGTGATTTAAAATATATATATATATACATACATATATATACATACATATCTATATATATATATATATATATATATATATATATATGTATGCATGTAGGCTTATGAAAATATTAGAATGTGTGTACTACCTTTGATTGCTTTTTAGAAGGTCTTTCTCTACAGACTAACGTTGCAAAACATTTTAAGAAGAGGGCAAAATTGACAATATGCTGCCGCTGCAACTTGTACGCACTCAAACCCAGGAATTCCTCCAAAGCTACTGTGGAGAGGTTTTCAACATCAACTGGCACTCTGAAGCATTAACAAGCATAAGACCTTGGGGGAGAATCAAAATCCATCTCAGAAAAGATGAGACCTTGAAAAGCGTGCGGATAAGGTCAGCTTTTCCAACAGAATGTATGAGTGTGCTGTTAGCAAAACCATTATTAGAGTATTCTGTCCAACACGTTTCCACTGAAAAGCAGCTTTTTTTTGCTCATCAGACATTATGCAGAGCCACACAGATTAAATTATTGTGTGTGAGAATGTGGGCAGTGTGGAGGTGGCGGGTGTAGAAAGCAAAGGCTTACATACTTTCTCTACTGTACTTTTGCCTCTTCATAAAACTGATTGATTTGATCTTTGTCAGTTTATGAATGCTTCACAGTGGCCTGCTGTGGGGAATATTCATACTGGTATCTTGATAATCTGAAATGCTGCAACAGCTCAAATCATTTTTAGCCTGGGTGACAGACATTAACAGTGTTAGCACATGACACTAGTGGAGTATAATATATAATAAGAGATAAAACATGTTATCTTATCATTTAATCAGATCACTCTCACTGCAGAGAAAATGTTGCTTTCTAGGTCAGAAGACACTTCCCCTGGTATAGACAGCTTAGATGGTAAAATAATCAAGATTGCAGCTAGGTTGATGTGTAGACCTATATATCATATTTTAAATGGAAGTTTGTCAGAGGGAATTTATGCATGGCTCTGGGAGGAGGCTAAAACGCTGCCTTTGATTAAAGATGAAGGCTCTCATTTCATTGGTTCTAACCATTTTATACGTATGCATGAAATTACATGCCTTTGAATATTAGGTACATATTAGCTTTTATCTCTGTATTGAGTAAAATTTTAGTGCAGATTATTTTCAAACTAATTTTTGTCAGAATGGGCATCTAACAAATCCACAACATGCATATAGACCTGGTATTTCCACCAATACAGCATTAGTGCACATGACAGAACACTGGTTGAGGCATATGGGTAATCAAAAGTTTGTAGGAGCAATTCTTTCAGATTTTACAGCCGCATTTGATAAAATTGAGCACAATATCCTTAAGGAAAAGCTTAAATACTATGGTCTCTTACCTCTAGCTTTGACCCTAATGAAGAGTTATCGTTCAGGAAGGACACAATGTGTGTACTAGAGTGGCACCTTTTCTAACAACAAAAAAATGTACTGTGGTATTCCACAAGGTAGCTGTTTGGGCTCTCTTTTGTTCTTAGTTTTTATAAATAATTTAGCTTGTGCTGTTAAAAAAGCTGACCTAGTTATGTATGCATGATTTAACATTATTTAGTCCTTCTTCAACATCATCTAAATTAAGGAAGAACTTGTTGGATAATTTGCAGAGTGAAGCTCTATGGGTTAATAAATTAGTACCGAATACTCCTATCTAAATGTATTGTGGTTTCATGTATTTATACGTATGCTTGAATTTACATGCCTTTGAATATTAGGTACATAAAAAAAATATTGTTCAAGAAGCACATCCAACAAAAAGTGATTAGATCTGATTGATTGATAGAGAACATTTTCTGTTAATGTTTATGGATTTTCATTTCTGTTTTTGGTGACCATAATTTTTGCGTATAAATGGTTTGCAACATATAATATAAAAACTGAATGATTTGATATAAGCTATATTTGTGTTAGTAGTTCTTATTTATTTTTTTGTTTTTGGTTGATTATAACTAGACTGTTTAAGAAACACATTGTGAATGGAGTTGACTTCAGAAAATATTGGGGAAAGATGGTGTTTTTTCTTTTTCTTTGACTGTTATGCTTCTTATGTTTTATGTTAATTTCTTTTTCAACCATTGATGTGTTTTGTTTTATTCTGTTTTATGGCACTTTTTGATGGTGGACCACAAGGACACTAGCAACCACATTGTGGAAGCTAACGGGGAACCGTATGTCAGTGTGTCTGGATGGATGGATCAATAAAAAGTTCAGACTGAGCCCACTTTTGAAACATGAAATATTACAGTCTTCCTCTTTTCCGTTAATGCAATTAGCAAACATCACTTCATCACTTAATTAAACTCAATAGGTCATGGTAACTAATGTTAGAAAATCTCATGGGAATTGAAATGGATACAGCTGTGCAATGGACATTATTTGACTGTATTGCAATTGTTATTTTTGCTAGAGTGGCCTCAATTTCATTTCATGTGTCTGCATTTAGAAACATAAAGGACTTGCAAATTACTTCCCACTTGCCTAAGACAAATTAGGACTTCACTTGAATTTCATCTGGCTGGTGACTTGAGACTTGACTTGGACTTAACAGCCCAGTTAATAATAAAAAGCACTATATACACACACTTGATTTGAAAGTAGTTTTGCTGTTTTTCACTACCAATATTAAAAATTCATGAACCTAAATTTCAAAGCAGCCCACACAAGTGAAGTAATATGAAAAAAAATTGAACGTGGAAGAAGAATTGAGGGCAGCAGAAGGCAACAGGCAGAAGGAGAGAACACAAGGAAGCAGCTAATCTTTTATCAAAGCTCTTATCTTCTGGCCAGTGGAGGGGAGAAGTGGTGATAGTGAGCGTTGAGTATGTAGACAAGTGCTGCTACCTGTTATGAATAACAAGCAGGTGATCCAGCCACATCTGCAGCCCACAGGAGGAAAAAGAATACAAAGGTAACAAATAAGCTTCTGGTCTAAAATAGTAACCTGTCTCTTTAAGTAGCCTACAGTTTAGTGCATAAAGTATGCTCCTCAGAAACATTAGTTAATAGTTATTATGTTAGTTATATCCAGCTGGTGCATGTGCTATGATTTTGTCTACTCTGTAGGAAAGTTGCTTCAGAGTAGCTTGAATATTGCAGCAGGCTTCAAATGAAAAGGAGGACTACAAATACGAGCGTGAATTAGTTTATCAAGTGAACCTGCCAAGTAGGAACATAATCTCTTTCTGATAACAGCATGTATTGGATGGCTGCTTTGATCTGAGAACTGACCTTTTCACTGCAGTCTCCACAGAATAGCTAATGACCATGTTCTGCTGACAGCTAAAAAAAATCTTAAGTGGCACTTTTCTTGGATCACAGGCCTGGGTGATGGACAGAGACCAAAATGGATAGCAGGTGACTGGTTTAGCTTTTCAGCACTTCTCAGGGGTTCATTTTCAAACTGGGATGTGCTGTGGATGACTGGGAGCTATTTCACTCAAAAGGTCTGTGCCAGAGTTGGTTTATGGAAACACTTTATATCGCTTTTTTTTTTCTTTTACAGACCAGGATTTTAATGTCAATTTGTATGTAATAGTTCACATAGTTGAAAGGGCCAGGTTCATCATGTGCCTGCAGACTGGTAGTTAATATACTTGGTGCAAATTTGCAATGGTGCAGAGAACTGCTGTCAAAGGTGGTGGTAGGGTTATCGAGACAGCATGAGACCAAGATGAAACGAATCTTAAAAACTCAGATAGAGATGTTTTTGGTTTTTGTTTTTTTAAAGTCTGTGTGTGACACCCCCTCAGCCAAAAAATAATTACCCACTCTGAAAACTTTCCCCTCAGAGTCCAGTACTGGGTTAACCCAGCTGCAGTTGATCTTAATATAAGACTGTAAGTGGTGGCAACGCCAACGGAAAGATTAAGCCATCGTCAGGTGGCGTGACTGACAAGTGATTTATGAAACATGCGATGCAGACCATGGCAAAATTCACTGAAAAACAAAAAAGGCAGAAAAATCCACTTAAGCATATTAAAAACACTAACAAAAGGCACTAACAAAGCTTTAAATCCATGCTACTGCAAAATGCTGCAAGAGCAAGCTTTGATCTTGCACCATTACAAGAGCAACTCCATCTTCCCTCCTCTAAGCTCCCAACATCCACTGCTGCCTGTTAATATTCTCAGCCTCTCCTCTCTTATCTCACCCCTTCTCCCACTCATTCTTCTGCCTCTAATCATCCTCCCATTTCTCCACCATTTTCACCTTAATCTTCATATTTTCTCACCCATTCATCTTTCCTTACTATTACATCCTCTCTTTTATCACCTCCTCTTACTCCTCCTCCTCATCTTTCGTTAGACAAGGGATCACAAAGCCAGGCGTGCACCCTGGGACATAGTAGGAGGGAGGAAGAGAAGTCTAGTCTCATCTATGAGACAGAGAGAGATGATGAGAGAATCAGGTGTCTGGATGACCTAATGAATAAGCAAAGCTGTGGAATTAAAACATTAAAAAAAAAAAGACAAGTTATGGCTTATGTGAATGAAAAAACAAACAAACTAATAGTTGGGTTTGGTTTCACATTTGGTTTCAGCTTAAAGAACAAGAGCAAGAAGCAATAGTGGAGATCCCAGGGTGTGTTTCTGATTTACCTCCTCAATATAATGCGGCTGCCCCAGAGGCCAGCAAAGCAGCGTTTCTAGGAAGAGATAGAAATTTATTGCATTCACGGATGGATTGTCAACCGAGACCCTGAGCTCCCCCCGATGCAGCTGTAGATTTGGCAAAAAACAATATACAGTATAACCTATGCCATTTCTCGCAGGCCATAATCTAAAGTGCTTTTCTGTGTAAAGGGTGGGTGGGGATCCTATGGGAATCAAACCCCTGACCCTATAATACAGCAAGCAGTTTGGATTTCTCAAAATCAAAACCACCTCTCTCACAACCCCCTCGGCTTACTCTGTTTGTTTTAAAGGCCAAGAAGAAACACAAGGGCTGCCTGGGGTCAGTATGATGAGGTCGGCACGTTCGTACTTGGAAAGGCAAAGCAAAGATCAGTGATTGATTTCTGATAGAGGCTGATGAACTTTGTGTGGCAGAGTTTGTAAAGGAAATGGCAACTTTAACTATAGCTTGCTGTAATTCTAGCAGCTCTGGAGTTGCTTAGTTTGCTTCTCCAAAGAACTACGTGACTGTATTACTACTTGTTACTAAACTAGCAGGATCTATCTTAATGAATGCTCTTTAGTGCAGGGAGACAGAGTAACACCAGCTGTTTCCTCATTTCTCTTTGGGCTAAGCTAAAGTAATTTAATTGGAAGTTGATTCATTATATGTAGATGTAACTGTGATACAATGTTCAACAGTTCCTTGAAAGAGTTTGTGTACCCGTGGTTTTGTTGCTTGATCATCAAAGAAACATGCTCTTTCCACATTCACACACCTCCCTCTTAGTTCTGTGTTCTGACACTTCAAGCTGCACTGGACACTTTGTGGTTATTCTGCAAGTGATAAGGTCACGGGTTTCACTCCTGCTGGACTAGTGCGTCCTTGTGTCTCCTCAGGCACCTCACTACCTGCTGCGGCAGTGGACAGCAACACAACGCACCAGTGGATTCACAAATGTGCGTGGAAATGAGAGTGTGTGTGAAACCAACGACAGCATCTGTTTCGTTAGCCGAGGCGTGCGTGCTGGTCACTTGCAATTAGCAGTCGGTGGCTTCACGCACAGTAAGGGATACCAAAGCCCTTTTTTTCATAAATACTCATGCAAAAGCTTTTTAGAAAATCAAACCAGTGATTTATTCTGCAGTAGTGCAAACTATGAACAAAGTGAACACCGCCTTTTTAAAGGTACTGTCCTTGCCCTTCGATTTCTCTCTGCAGCCTTTCAATGCCATCCATCATCTGCTGAGGTCACTGTGACCTTCAAACTAAAATACTAAAATATCCTTGGCATTGTTAAAAGTAATCATTAGGGCAAAAAATTCAATTCGCTTCAGTGGAGGGGAAAAAAAATCTCTCTTTTTTTGAAGAAAATGGGCAACCCCCTAATTATTACTAAAACCCAGAAAGTTCCACATGGCTTTGAGGCCACGTGACGATGGGATGACTCTCTCCTCACAATGAGACCAAATCATCAAAAAACAGTGAGTCATTTTCGCCGATAAAAACTGCCATCCCAGGGCAGGCTTTGTAAACGATACGATCCTTTCAAATGGAGGGTTTTGAATGTGCAGGTCCCTGAAACCCTAGACCCCAGGCCACTTGGTTTTTGTGGTGCGTGTCAGTAATTCCTCTGCCCAACAGGGAGAAAGTGATATTTTGCAGCCGCAGGGGAATTGCCCCATGACCGCAAACCTCATCTTACTACCCTAATATACAGAGGATTTTTCCAAGAAGGGGGTGACGGGGGAGAAAAGACAATGATTGAGTTATATTGAATGAAGAAAGTTTTGTTTTTTTCTTTTTCCAAAAGGCAGCTCACAGATCAGTTTAAAAAGACAGCTGGTGCACGTGGACACTGCACTTCAGAACGTGGGGCTCTAATTCTGATCTACATCCATGTTGTTCTTTTCCAGTAGGGTCAGTGGCCCTAAAGTGGAATTGGATCCACGCTGAAGGCAACATCTGGTAGGACTGATTTTAACCTTAGATGCTCTTTGCTCCCAGTCTACTCATACTGTGAAACAATACTTGTGGAATCACGACTTCCAGAGATGATATTAACACTTTCACTGCTTCTTCTCTGTCAACTGCCACCCGCTTAGTACAGATACCACACTACTTGCTCCCATCGTTCTTCTACTGAGCTGCTATGGTCCAAATACAACTAACTGCTACCAGCATAACTGCTATACTCTCTTCTCTCTCTCCCTGTCCAGAGGAAGTACATATAAAGTATATAGCAGTATATACAGTAGAATAAAGCAGGCAGGGAAAGTTAATGCTAATTATACAGCTGCCATTCTAAGTAGCTTTGAACAATGCACTGTACATTGTGTGCTGGCTGAAAGCATCACATCTGTAAATCATTGAGTGTTAAGTGGATAAATAAATGCCAGTGTTACCCTGTTATTTTAAAACAGCCAAACCAGCTCATACATCGCATTTACTCGGGAATTCTGCACAAATAGTTCACATGAAAGAGTCAGCGCCACGAGTGTCAGTGTAGATTTATGTCAACATCAGCCTGAGAGACATCAGGTATGTTACATCGATGTGAGAAAACCATTCAGCCCGTCTTAACATATTCTGGAATAAGTCTGTATCTCCACTCACACTGTGCCACATATCCCAGCATGCCTCCAGATGTTCACACTGTCGGGAATGCGCGTCACGTCCAGTTTCAACAATACCTAACTAGAGGTGAATGCAGTTCCCATAGCTCAATGACCTCAGATTGCTCAGGTAAACACTGCCTGACCTTCAGTAAACATGGCCAGTTATTTTGTGAACACAAGGCCTGTTAGTAACCATCCTTTAAAAGACCCCGTCTCACTGCAAAGACATGCAGCTCCCAAATGACATCTTTAACTATGTATTTAAAAAAAAAAACTAATTGCATGAAGAAGAGAAAGCTAAATAAAAAAAAGTGCATTTTATATAGAGATTGAAAAACATACTGAGCCACCTAAAATAAAAATTCAGCTTTATTCCATATATGTGGGATATCTGTTTTTGCGGAAATTGGTACAAATCTTTATTTCTTGTCCAGTGTTGTCCTGGTGAATTAGCCTGTCAAATCTCTGGCTGGGAAACATTTACATCTCTACAAGGAATCCTGCTGTTACTGCAACGTGAGGAGGTTTGATGACTCGAGCTTCCTGCTCATCATTCCAATGCAGTCAAGCTGAGTCAGAGGTTTTTTCAACGGGCCCTCCTCAGAGGTCGACCTTCACCCCAAATTATTTGTCAAACAAGTAGTAATCCAAATCTAGTACCAGAAAGGTGTCTCAACCTGATTTTGGAGCACAGTCGGTTGTGCAACAGCGGAGCGCATCAAAAGCTGATATGGTCAATTACTTCTGAAAACCCTAAAGAGCAAGGTGAGACGAGAGCTGGTGACTGAAACAGGGGCACAGTGGTGTTTTAGAGGCTACTATAGCCAGTGACATACAGTCAGTATCCATGGTGCTAATATTAATCATAAGAACAGGCACATAATGCACGATGTGGGTGCTGAATTTTCTGTATTTACTGGTTGACTTCAAGTGGTTGCTGTTCATTTGTTTTGCTCTCTTGTTGTGTTTTTGTCATATTTGAGAGGCAATTTACTTCCAGGAACACAAAACCACCATAATATATCTGCAGGGAGCTCAAGAGACTTTTGATCGATACCCACTGGCTCAATGATTTAGAAAAATGATGCAAAAGGTGCAGCAGTCTCTCCCTGCCTGTAAGCAACTTTAATTTAGACAGATCCCATTCCTGGCTGTTGTGTATTAATGACCAAATACGGCTTTCAAAGTGAATTTTTCTTGTTTGCATTGGTACAAAAATGGAATAGAAGATCACTTTTTTTTGTCAGAACAAGGCGTCTCTTTATCCACATATCCCTTTTATGGTGGAAAAATAGCACATTACCTGTAAACCCTTTGATTTTTATCATCCATCCGCAACAGACCTCTGCACAGAATGCTCCACTGGACACTTGTAACGCACTAGAGTCCTCCCAAACTTTTCGGGGGGTTTTTCAATTCTGTACTGGTATCTGATAATGTCATTTGATGCAAAGCTTTGAAGCTGTAAAAACACTCCTCACAGCAGGTAGCTCTTTTTTAGTTTTTTCGCCAGAGGATCAAACCACCAGCTGGCCTTCTGGGAGTACAGCGACAGGAGGACGGCGCCTCCTCAGAGAAAACCAAACATGTCTGTGTATGAGAGTCGGCAAACAAGCCTCCGTGACTGTCTGTAAACTCAATTAGCATGGCATGAAAGACGAATGGCGTGTCTGTGTAATTGTCAAAAGGAATTATGTGCTGAGAACAAGCTGGAGAAATTTCATCTTTGCGGAAGCGACACTGTCGAACAAATTACGGTTCAACAATACTCATCCTGTTTTTCTCCCTTCTATGCATATTGAACAAAGCAGAGACATGGATAAGCATGTTTGTTACACATCATTAACCACTATATCATGTCACATTGACACTAATACTCTGAGACTAATCTCCTTTCCTCCAATGTCACTGATAAGCTCCCTCTATCTCTTGACTCCTGAGTAAAATCAAATGTACTGTATGCCTTCAATCCCCACTCATTAGGATATCAAAGTCTTAACAAA
Organism: Pterophyllum scalare; assembly: GCA_024447675.2. Taxonomy (NCBI): domain Eukaryota; kingdom Metazoa; phylum Chordata; class Actinopteri; order Cichliformes; family Cichlidae; genus Pterophyllum; species Pterophyllum scalare. The sequence continues at coordinate 16,869 of JAMQGT020000090.1, forward strand.
GGACACTTATCTCTTCCTAACCAGACCCAGCTAATTGAATCCAGAGCTAGATAGAAATCTAGTAAGTGTGTCAGTGGATTAGTAGAGCCTGTCACCACGGTAACCCATGAGAAGAAGAAGAAGGCCTGAAGTAGCTTGCCGGCATTTGTTGCTTGCAAATAACACTACAGAGCATTCCCGCTCAATATCCGCCTGATAACGTGTCCTTCCGGAAGCGAGAGACTCTGCGCTGCGATCCTTCATCTCTCCCAGTCTGTGTCAAGCAGGAAATGAGAGCAGATGTAAAACATGACTGTTCACTGACTTGAGACCTCCTTGTTTCCAGGGCATTGTCAGCTGGCATGTCTGATTAAAGCAAAAACTTGTAATTGGAAAAAAAAAAGAAGGGGGCTATCCACGGGTCCCTCGATTTCTTTGTGAATCTTTTAGCTTTCATATCCTCTTCACTCTGGTTTCTCCGCTGATAGTGCAAACCTCCTTTTTGTTTCTTCTTTCCATTTATTCACTATCCAGTGCGGATCAGATGGTGTGAAAGCAAAGCATCTGCCTCTCTGGAAGCCTCAGCTTACTGAAGACCTTGAAATGTGGGCAGAGGAACTCTGACCCAAAGTCATGTGACCTGCTGAGATCAGGACGTTGAAAATTGGCGTGTTGTGGTGAGACGCAACATGACCACTCTCCCGGCCCAGGAAGAATAGCAGTTTTGTCTGGGGCGTTGGTCTTGACCTCAACACCAACGTATAGTCAGTAAGAGACCGTCAACAAACTGTGCCATGAAGAGAAGTGCTGTATCCATGTCCTTATTCTTATTTAGTGATTGTCTGAAGGGTTTTTCTTCCTGTTTCTATTTGTGGATCTTATTCATTTAGCAACTGCCCTAAAACAACCTGTCTCTACAAAAGCACCCTGGAAATGTGAAGGGCATCGTGTCAGGTCCTCGTCAGAAACTCAAGATTTAGCTGGCATAAGGAACAGTAAAGGCATGGCGCAGTGAATATATTGTGTTTTAAATAACTTCTCTTAACTTCACTATTGATTGCAGTTTGATTCTTTAGTCCTGACAAAGCCACAAATCACAAAAGCAACAGAGCTGATCAGTAATGCTCCGATCTTTGCCAGTCCCTCTTTTCCCAGCATTTCCTTTCTCATGAACTCTATCAGTGTCAACTGCTGCTTTTCCCTGGAGCATCTTCCGCCTCTTCCTGTTCCTACTTTGTCTTGTGAAAAATAGGATTTTGCATGCTCAGAGAGGGTTGCAACACAGGCTGGATGAGGAAATCCCTCCTGGATTTCACCTAAGTGCAAGCAGCAGAAAGTGAAAGTGCACCTTTGGAAGCTAGACTTCTGGGGTGGGGGGGTGGGGGGTGCATGATATGGGAGATTTGTAGATGTATATGTTTAAAATTCTTTTTCTCTCTTTAAACATATAACTGAAAGAACTGAATTTAAAAAAAAAAAGTTGGATTGCATACTCAGCCAAAACAAGTGTGCACTAAGTGCCTTCAGTGATTCCTCCTTAAATACTACCTACCATCAGCTGACATGTTGAGCAACCAGGTGCAAGAACAAGTAGACAATAATTTTCTCACCACTGAACTGGATTTAAGAAAAATAGATGAAAAGGCTGTGGAGGTGATTTAAAATTTTGAAATGAGCCGGGCAGAGCTGGAGCGCTTCCAAACAGGTGCAGCTGAGCCGTCTTCCCAACAGGAGGCTGTAGGCGAGGCAGACATTGTGCGTGTTTGTGTGCGTGTGTGTGAGTGTGGCGGGCGCTGGAAGGAGGTTTTTATGGTTATTGTATTATCTTATCCTCCTGGGAACTGGTCCTGATCTACTGCTTCCTGCTTTGGGGGAAGAGATGGGCCAGAATTGGAGAGATAATGTTGTCTAGCCAAAATGACTGTGTGTTATTTTGTGCATTTAGATGAGCGAGAAAATAGCGCTGTGGTATGGCAGATTCCCCCCCCCTTCATTTTCTTCATTTCATGTGCTCTACACATGCTTTATCAGCTGTTACTGTGAAAGAGGGGGGCAATGACATGCAACAAGAATTCCCATCTGGAGTCATAGTGGGATTCTGCAGCTATACACACACACACACCTGACACTTCTGTTGTGTTTTACTTGAACACAAGCGCCGGAGCAGCTCGGCTGCATATGTTGTTACACCAAATTGCACAGTATCTGAAAAACACTAAATGTCTACAGCCACTTAACAGTTCGAATATAAAGTTCTAATGCTGACAGTCTCAATGCTGCTGCTCAGCAGATGAAATGCTTACAATGTTCAGCATCGTAGGTTAGTGCGCTACCAAAGTGCTGGGTTAGCATTTTCACCCATTGATGGTACAGGGTGAATAGATGCTTCGATATTTTACTCAAAGCCACAAAATATAACATCCTGTTGGAAAGCTAGAACAAGTTAAGGAACCAAGTCCAGCGGACACGTTCTCTGGGGACCATTAATGTCCATACAGAACTTCACTGAAGTACATCTAATACCTGAATATGAAGCTGGATCCAGGCGCCAGATGGACTGACATACCGACACTACGAGCGTTTAGCTTAAGTTTCATCTCCTCAGGGTTTCTGTGTCTTTTCCATTTAGGCATGCCAAGTTTTTCTCAAAGTAAGTAAAAACTTCTCACAATATTTGGTTTGTTATTTACTTTTTTTTTTTTAATGCACAATTTGAATCTGAAAGGAAAACAAAGGATGAGAATGCAGTGTGCCAAAAAATAAGGCAGTCTGTGTGTTGGCAGGAGCAATAATCTGGTCAGGAAACACACACACTCAGAATAACACACACTTCTGACACTTCAAAGCTAGGAGGGAGGTCATGCAGGTAGTTCTGGGTGTCTGAAGCACACTGACAGGTATGGATGGTGGTTGTATCAAGGCTGCAGGTGTGATTCTGAGGAACCAGAGCTAGCCAGTGAAGGAGACTTCAGAGGAGAAGTCTGCAAGAAGAATGTCAACATCGATAGCTTCCCAGTAACACACACACACACACACACACACACACACGTCATAAACACGAACGTTACGCTTGCGTTTGAGGTTTAACAGAGGACTTCTGCTGCCATGACAGTCAAACACTAACAATAACTGTAAGTCCTGAGATTGTCTTTGTGATGCATGTTATTTTGTCTGCTAACACACACACACACACACACACACACACACACACACACACACACACACACACACACACGATAAAGCTAAGTGACATGGTTGTCTTGATGGAATATCTTATTTCACCTGTTAGCACACACACGGCTTCAACTGTTATGTTTGCCTTTATGGCATATCTTATTTCATCTGCTAGCACATACAGACACACACACGCGCACACACAAACACACGCTAAGAAATGTCTTAGAGGCGTATGGTAGTATTTCATCTGCAACCATACGTGCCCAAGCACACGCATGTAGTTCAGAAGCTATGGTTGTCTTTGAGATCCACCTCAAAGCAGCCAAAAGAAGAAAAAAATGAAGTGTTTTTGGTGGGGTGGGGTGGGGTGGGGTGGGGGTGGGGGGTTAGGAGTGGCAGTCTGTAATCTCAGACAGCATCACAGTCACTTCAAACCGACACAAGTCTGTTAGAACAAGCAGTGCTCAGACTGAAACTCCAGAGGAAAGCACCTACAGCACATACAGCCAAACACACAACAACCATGAAGAAGTTACTGGGAACGCTGTCCCAGTTTCATTTTAGGTTTTTAAGCTTTACCTTTCCCACATATATTCAGATTTTCTGAATGTTGCAAAAAGAGTTAAAACAGACCCAACCACAAAGAGCGTCTCACACCTAAACACACTAAGTCCAAACACAGACCATAAAGTGAAGTTGCCTTCTGCATTCATCATAGCTTATTGCAGTGGCTGCAGAGCAACACTTTACTCTTCTCTCCTCCTTTATTTCCTCGCTGATAACAGAGCGATTAGGTTATCTTTCAGCCAGATCTAACGTGAGCATTGCTCACTCTCTGTTATGTGTGAGTCCAGACAGACCTCAGCTACGCAGACGAGGTGCTCCTGACAGAGGAGTTATTCCTGTCGTTTCCTGCTGGGAAGGGCCTCCACCTCGCAACATCAAAGCGGAGCAAAGCTCCTGCATCGCCTTGGGAAAGCCACTGAAGCTAATCCACCGGCTTCCAGACACACACGTGATAAAATTTAGACACAGACTGATACTGAAAGACACACACAGCCACTTTCGAGTTGCCAGCACATCTTTATTGTTCAGCGGTGCTGGTAGCAGATGAAGGCAGCAGGAGTCGTGCTTCTTTTCACAGGATGGTGGAGCGGCACAATCAGCAGCAGCGACCCAAAAAAGTTTTACAGAAGTTGGTTTTGGGAAAGCTTTTTGTTGATCTGTAAAAAAACAAGTTTTTTCTTCCTTACTAGAAATAATCCCTTAAGACATGTTGTGTTACAACAAGTACTGATTAGCCCAGATATGGGAATATCGGTTGGGGGGGGGGATTACAAAGAAAAGAGGCTTATGCTAGCAGTTTCTCTACAAGCCAGGGACAAATTCCTCATGAATTTTGTTTGTCTTATAATGAGTCAACCTAAAACACTAAGTTGCTATACAATCAACTAGAAGTAAGACACAACCCTCTGTAATCACCGAAATCTAACTGCTCCGTAAAGTAACACAGAAAAGCACACAAGGTAATAAAAGAAAAGGAGGGAGAGAAGCAAAAAATAGCTTCTTTTTTTGTTTTTCATTAGCACAACCAGCAGAAGAGGGTCTAAGAGACGAGAGTGCAATTTCAACAGAAAGAAAAACATGAAAGCGCTACATTAAACAGCAGACTCCCCCAGCCATGCAGTAACTTAGAACAAAATAGGCTGCTATTATCATGATGAAATGCTGAGCTTGTGAATCCCATAAGCATGTGCAAATATCAAACCACCAAACAGCACAGATATTGAGAAGGGGGAAAAATGAGCTTAATTATACATTTTATCCCTCACTGAGACAGTTTTAGGGAGTGTTTTGTTGCCGCAGTGTTGCGGGCCAGAGTAAAGCCTGGGTATTAGCTGCTGCATCTTACGCTGCTGGTCAGTATTTGTTCAGTGATATCAACTGAAAGCAATAAAATATCTACACAAAATGCCTCTAGTTTCATTACGTCACCTGAAAATGAGCAGAGGAGTGAGACGGAAGGCTTTAAAAGCGATCATCAGAGACCTGCATTTTAATCGGCCCATTAACGATCTTATTTTCCAGTAACAGGAAAAAGTGCTACTGTTCATTTTTCCACCTTTTCTCCCCACTGCCAGCAGGCTCGGCATCATGGCTGATGAATGTTGTCTTTCCTTTAAGGATCTGGGCAATTTCTTACAACCTGGATCATATTTTTGTAGGTGCAGAAGGCGCCCGGTGTCATCGTTTGACTGCTTGAGTTTCTTGCTCAATCTTTTTAGCAATTCTGTGGCCTATTCAGTGAACTTGGTGAGTGCAATATAACTATTAATCTGCATAAAGGCCACAACTATTTTATATATTCTATTACAGCAGAAATATCTCATTTAATGTCAGATAAGGCCACTCCACTTTTACAGCAATGCAAACTAAACTTTTTTTTTTGCACATTACAGACTTGTGTACAGTATGAATATTAATGTGTTGTTATAATGGATGTGTAATCTTAGTGTATTATAGCTATTTCTCCTCTGTTTGGTTTTGTTATCTTCACTTTAAGCTTTTATTTTTTTTTAAATCTCTGCAATCTAACATCGCTTATTGAGAACTGAACTGAGCTGTGAAGCGGATCGTTTCTAATCAGGGAGCCAAGTGAAAAGTTGATCTCTATCCATGCAAAACAACTGCTAACTGGAAATCAAAGTCCTCTCTACATTCCCACTATAAAAACTGACCACTGAAACAATTATGACCGCATCTAAATTGGCCCCACTGCACCCTCCCTAAAAACACAATCCATCAAGAAATGTGAGGGAGAGCTGCGGTCTGTGTTTCCTCACTGCTTAATGAAATTCCTGGATACAGTCAAACAGCTCCAGCTACTCAAGGAAAAACCAGAAAAGGCTATCAAACTGAGGTCACTTTGCTTTTATGCAATCTCTCCACATTAGTGACGTTTCTTCACATATGCCAAGATGCTTTCCCAAAATATTTCAATTAAAACTGCCCAAATGAATGCCCTTGTCTGCATCTTATTTTACAGGCAGCCTGTGGAAAAACTCTCTCTGCATTCTTGCTCGATCAGTCAGTAGATATGTGTAAATATGTGTAAGCTCGTCAGCTTTATGATGGGGCTCCAAAGTTAGCAATCACTGATGTTGTTTGAGGTGCCTTTAGGGTGCAAAACTTTCTAATGTCAAAAGTAGTGTCAGCAAACATCCTCCATGCTGGAGTGTCCTTGAAACTAACAGCAGTATAAGGCCCGTGGAAACCTCACTGGGATCCGTGTATTCATACACAGCACGTATCACTGCCCAGGATGGACAACCGATACAATACAGCCATGCAAGCAGGCATGGCTGTTACCTTTTGCAGTTGCTTTTGAATCTCCAGGTTTTATTGCACAGTGTGCACATATTCTCCACCCTGTGCTTGCTGACTTACTTCTTAGCCACTGTAGGTTCGGACTTTTGCATCCAAAGCAGCCATTTTGTCTAACTCTTGCACATAATCGACTTCTGTTACTCTTTGAACCCCCATCATTTTCAGATTTTTCCTTCTGACATGCCCACATATCTGCCGTCCACTAGGAACAAGAGCAGCATGTGCTTAAACAAAAGCAAGCAAGGATTTCAACAACATACTGAGCTTGGGTGTTTATAGCATGCGACGACATGAAGCCAGTCCTGGGCGGACCACCCCTGCATCTCTCATTCTCCCTCTGATCATCTCTCACTCATTCTTTTAGCGCTTCAGTGTATCTGCTGAAGAAGGAAACTTTCTTAACCCTAATTTTCCTCTTACATCAACACATGTAAAGGGAAAACAGCAGCATCATTTATTCCACGCCTACATCGAGAAAACAAATCTATACCATACCATACACTTTATTCAAGCTGGCAAATGTTCCTAGTGGTGGTGCTGGTTAAAGAAATCCTTACAGGCATCTCCATGTCCCCATCTGGTCCAAAAGGATATACAGAGATCCCGATTACTCACCTTTAACTGAAAATTCCCAGCTTCCATCTCAATGTGAAAGACACAAAACAGAGGCTTCTCTACTAACACACACTGAGAGATAACATTCATGACATGTGCAGTCTTTTTACAAGGTTGCACACAGGGGTCAGATGCAACCAGCAGCTGATCATTGCAAACAACCCCATCAGCTGACCTCGGCCTGTCAGTGTGCAGATCTGGCGACCACCTCAGAGAGTTTTTTAACGATCCTCTGAGCTTCCCCAGTTCCAGACATTTGGAAAAGCTTAGTGTTTTGTGTTTGTGTCTCTGGCGTGAGAGATAAATTCGAAAAACATTGGTGAAAAAGACAGGCCTTTTGAATTTTTGGTGATTTATAACAGCCGTATGTTGCACCATAAAAAGCGCCTCTTGGGCCTTAATGTGTTTGCAGTGGGTCGTGAGGAAGATTGGACCAAAATCTGGATTTTTAGAAGGTTTTTTTTATTCATCCAGGGAAGACTGACTTAGCATGCACGCATTTGCAGTGGTGCTTTACTTCATACTCATACACTTTCCACACTTTCACGTCTGGAAGTCTTCATCTGTTGGCTGCCGAGCTGCTCCAGCAAAGGACTTAGAGGCCCAGTGCCTTGCTTAAGGGCACTTACGACAACTTAGGCAGAGTGTTTTTATTCAAGTTCTCCATCCCAGAATTAACCACAGTAACTGTGTGACCCCTGGACTGCCTTCTCCTCAAAGTGTCAGTCACTCAGTGAAGGGACTAGCTGTGGAAAGTGTGTGCGCATGTGTGTGATGATAGTTTTGTGGTGGAAAGTGAAGGTGGAGGGGAGGACAGGCAGAGTCACAAAGAGTGAAGAAAGAAAGAATCTGCTTTTTCACACTAAAATTTGCAAGTTTAAAGCAAAATGGGAGTGTGCTGACTGGAGACCAGTAAAAAAATAAAAATAAAATACAGGAAAAAACTCCTTACTGCCTTAGGGTGAGCGTGACTTATCAAAGCCTGCAAAGATTATTGATACAGGAAAATGTGCAAACAGTCCGCTTTGCTGAGAGGCCTTCATGCAGTTTTTCCAGTGAGGACAGATGGAGGGTCGCAGTTAAAAAAAAAAAAGGAGGAGGAAAAAAAACACTCACTGGGAAGCCTGAGCAGTCCTGACGCAAGAGGGGCATAATTCCACATGTCACGCAGCATCAATAAATATGTTAAAATATTTAAACAGATTTCCCTATAATTACACCCCTACTGACCCCTGGATGCGATACTGCCTCTGGGCCGACCACTTCAGGCTCGTGTTGAAACAACCGCAAATTAATTCCTCACGTTAGGCATCCAAGTTTGCCTGAGATGGTATAATACTGTGTACTACTTGACATGGATGGCAGCACTCATTGGCTAGGCTACCACTTCCAAGGCAAACATACTTCTTCCCAGTGCGGCTAATGCTCCAGCCCAAAGCATTAGCTGAAGTGTCTAATGCTGAGGACAGACAGAGTGCAGCCACTAAGTAAGCTGGCTGCTGTCTAAGCTTGGTGTTTGGGCTTGGCAGGTTTGAGGACAGTGGTGGAAAATGTACCCGTAATTCCCTCCTAACATTCCCCCACACCTCCTTTTACACCAAATGTCTGCTGACACAATGACTCATTTAGGCTAAAGTGTCTCTCTTTAATCTTACCACCTTGTCTCCTGATGGTGAACACTAATGTTAATGCTCAATAAGATTAAACATTACTTCTACAGTTATTTTAGAAATATTAGAAAAAACAAAGCTTTTTTGAGACAGTGACAAATGGGCAAAAACTCAGCCTGGGTGTACAGATTCATTCAGATGGAGACACTCATTTCATTTTACATTCCTCGTTTAAAAATGGATACAATCAGCACTGCAAGGATAATAAAATTTTGCCTCTGTGCAAACCAGGTAATGATTGGTACCCCGGTAATGTACTTTTCTTTACAAGGACCAAAGAGCACGACTATGGTTTTACTTCAAGAATAGTGCAGCTGTAAACACCATGCTTCACCACACACACATTATTAAAATCATAATTTTTTTCCTCCCATCACAGCCTTGAGTCATACTCCCACTGCTCCATTTGGAACAGTTACTCCTTCACAAGATGAAAAGACAAAGTGTGCGTGCAATCTGTAGCCAGCTGCTTCGGCCAAATTTTGAATGTGTCAACTTCTTGGCAAGTAGTAATCACTTTTATTCATCAAATTGTAATGACACTTTTCCCCAGAGACTAGTGTGGATTAATTGTAGGCCTGGTTGGGCCTTAAAGGATTGATATTGACACAATGCATCCAGTAATGGCCTCCCAGGAAACGTGTCATGTGTTGCTATCTAGATAACTCTCAAATTCCATGCAGAAGCCAAGGTTTGGGGTCCCATTCATATTGAGGCCACCCATGCTTACTACTATGCTCCTAGAGTGGTGCAAGGTGCTGCTTTGACATTTTCACTGCAACATCTGTAAAAATGTCAGATATTAAAGGGGATAATCTCAGAAATACCCTGGAATGTTTGCACTTAGTCGTTTGAAGGGTAGCTGTGGTTCCAGTTAAGATTTTGTGGGGTTGTTTGCAGCAGTTACTGTATATATGTGGGCTAATACACAGCAAGCTGGTCATTATATCATGATGATTGGGGTTTTGACTTGCTCAGTCACAGCTTATTTTGTAATAATGACTGGCTTACTGGACATTAGAGGGTTGGTGCATAACCACTTATTAAAGATAGTGCTGAGACAACAGATGATTTCAGTGGGGAGGCTTCACTTTCTCCCCACCTATAACTGAGATTTAGAATTTTTTGTGTTTCTTATATAATTTGCTAGCAACTATAGTCAACACTAAACATTTTCAGCAGCACAGAAGAATCTAAGTAATATGATCAAGCATTTGCCTTTACTGGCTTTCTCAAGGTTTGATCCATAACCTGGAGTTATTACAAAAAACACACACGAGCCATTAGACCATTAAAGCCGTTAGCAAGATGGTGTTGAGCGTAGTAAGCTGTAAAAATGTCTACATGCTGCTATGCCAAAGGCAGAGAAACCCTCCCAAACTGAGGGTGAAGTGGGCCAGTATAAAGAGTAAACAACTCTGCTGTTAAGTGTTACAGCCCAAGTTTTCAGTGCCAAGTGCTTCTCTGGAACTGAGATCTGGGAAAATAAGGCTCGCACACACATAAAGGCACACACACACATTCCCAATCTACAAAAGGTTTGGGCACATGCACTCACTCTAATGCATACAAAAGAATAAAAGAGACATTATTTTTTATTTCACACACTTGCAAATATGTACTGTATATATTCATGATAACTGGTAAGATAGAGTATATAATGAAAATAGCTCCACGCCAAGTTCCTTCTAAGATATTTTACAAGGAAGACAAAGTGCAGAAACCACAGGTTTCAACATCCATGTCTGCTCTGACACAAATGTAGTACATTTGCTTCAAGCATAATAAGGCCTCACTGAAAAAGTAATAAGACAGTTTTACAGCTTTACCAGATGAAAAAAAAACTTTTGGAAGTGATGGACAAAACAGACATTTTGACTTTGTCTCCCTACTCTTGCTCAACAAGCACATACTCATCTGTGACAAGATCTAGATCTTATTAGATGCCACTGGATTCTTTTACGATTAATGTTGCATATGGTGTAACATCAACTATCCTTTAGCATGCTATTAAGATGCTGTATGTAGCCTTCTAAATAACTTTTGCTTGACAACAAGTTAGAGCTGAATGGACACTTGTTTTGGTCGGTCTGAAGGGATAGTAAGCATGTTATGGTGCAGTGTTAAGTCGCAGCTTTACCATTTATTTATTTAACACATTTATTTTCCATTTCTCCTCAACATTTCTTTTGGGATTAGTGCAGAGTAAACTGTAGAACACAACTATGAACTTATGTCAAGCCTGCAGTTTCTGAAGAACCTGGAGCAAGTCGATCCTGCAGAACATCCACTGGGGATGGTGTGTTCCATCGATCCATTCATTTTCTACCACTTATCCAGAGCTGGGTTGCAGGGGCAGCAACCTCAGCAGAGAAGCCCCTCTCCCCAGCCACTTCCTACTCCTCATCTGGGGTAACACATTCGCAGGCCAGCTGAGAGAAGTAATCTCCTCAGCGTGTCCAAAGTCTACCCCGGGGCCTTGCCCAGGAGGGTCCCAGGAGGTATCCTAGTCTATGCCCGAACCACCTCAACCGGCTCCTTTCGAGTACTGGCTCTACTCTGAGTCCCTCCCAAATGCTTGAACTTCTCACACTATCTCTAACACTGAGCCCAGCTACTCTTCGTATAAGACTCATTTCCACCAGTTGTATCCATGATCTCATTCCTTCGGTCACTACCCAGACCTTGTGACCACAGGTGAGGGTAGGAATGCAGACTGACCAGTAAATCAACAGCTTTGCTTTTACTCTCAGCTCTTTCTTCACCACAACAGACCAGTACAGTGTCCACATCACTGCAGACACTGTCCTGCTCCCCTCACTTGTGAACAAGACCCCGAGATACTTGAACTCCTCCACTTGGGGCGGTCACACTGATCTGATGTGGGCACCCCACCCTTTTCTTCCTGAGAACTGTAGCCTTGGACTTTGAGGTGCTAATTCTCATTCCCGCTTCATACTCGGCTGCAAACCACTCTAGTGCGAGCTGGAGGCCACCACCTGATGAAGCCAACAGGACCATACAGAAAGAGCAGAGACGAGATACTGAAGCCACCTTAGTGGAAGCTTTCGACCACTTGGCTTCACCTAGAAATTCTGTCTGTAAAAATTATGAATAGAATTGGTGAGGGTGGCCACCCACTGGGAATAAGTCAGATTTATTGTGGGCAATACAGACCAAGCTCTCACTGCCGGGTGACCGAATGGGGACGAAAAGGGACGCGGTCAAATGCCTTCTCCAAGTCCACAAAACAAATGTAGACTGGATGGGCAAACTCCCACACATACTCAAATACCCTTGAGGGAATAAAGAGCTGATCCAGCATTCCACAGCCAGGAGGAAAACTATATTGTTCCTCCTGAATACGAGCTTCAACCAATGGAAAAATTTGCCTCTCCAGTGCCGTAGGCTTTCCCAGGGAGGCTGAGGAGTGTGGTGTGTTCCAGCAACTTTTATTTTGAAAGGAAGGGGCTGACTGTTGGGAGGGAGTGTAACTGCTGACCAAGAGATCAGTCATCCAGTCGAGGTTTGCAGATTGTGGGAGAGGACATTGTCTAATCCAAGCATCATTTCACTAGCAAGGACCCCACCCCAAATGCAAATGGCAAATGTTTATTTACAATGAAGCAAAAAGTTAGGCCAGAGGGTACGGTTCTGAGAATCGGTGGCAGCTGATACCTTTGAGAGAGGATGACAATCAGAGAAAAAAGGGAGGCACAAGCAGGCATTTATAGACATATGACCAGAGGGGGAAGTGTTTGACATACAGTCCAGATAAATTCAGCTGAATTATCTCCAAATCTTCCTCTTCCTCTTGCTGCACGTTGACCAGCAGACACCCAGAGGGCCCTTGAGATCAGCCCTTCCTTCTCTTGCCTATTCAACACATCTCAGGAGGAGCACAGTGATCGCAAGGAGCAAACTTCCTAGTCCTTTGTCACAAATATGCTGTAAAATATACTATATCAAGTTCCACCAAATACTCACACTGTTTTACACTTGATAGCGATTCTAAAATATTTTGTGTAAAACCATAACAACAGCAGGAAGCAGGTCATGATCTTAAAGCATCTGACAGTCTGCAGGGAGGACTGGCTCACAAAGACATCCCATCTTTTCTACACTTCCAATAACGTCTGTCCAACAGCACCTCCACCTCTCTGTGGTCTGGGCTACTATAGAACAGTGTATTGTACTTAGTGTAGCTCTTTATCCTCTAAATGCTGCAACTGAGTTGGGGGTGAGGAGGGAGAGTGAGGGTGAGCTCAAAAAAAAAAGCCAGTGGAAGATTTAATATGTTTTAACATGATATTTAAAACTTTAATTAGGTTTGATTTTTTGGCTCAGACTTTATCTATCTTGGGTATCCTTAAAGTGAAGCACCTGGTGGATATAGTACCCACCTCCCAATCCCATAGGTTCAGCCTGACATATACTTTTAGACCTCCGCCCTCATTTCACTTCCTCTCCTCTTGTGTTCTCATAGTGTTTCAAAACTTGGCTTAAACCTACAGAGTAATATTGGTGCAAAGCGGTGTTCCTGACACAACTACTACCATTTCCCCTCTCCCTCCAGGCTCACATTTCCTTCCCACCCTCATGACTTTTTCCTCCCAGATCCTCAGCCTCCACCCTCTAGTTACCTTACCTTCAGCGGTTCCCTCCACAAGGCCAAAGACTGAGCCAGATGGGGAGAGATTAAGGTTTTAAACCTGAATGAGGTTCCTGCATCTGCTTCCAATCCAACAGCTCAACTCCTGCCATCCACCGTGAGAGCGTACTACTTACTAACAGAAACAGTGCTGTCACTATCAGCAGCTTTGCTCTGCATCTTCTAGGAGCTTGTCTCTCTGCCCGAGTGATTTTAACCTTTGTGCTCCTTGGTTCCTCAAGGGTGGAATGACTTTCAGTCTCCGGTAAAGATAGCAGAGTCACCCTCTAGTACTGTGAACAACTCATCTTTTTGCGAAGTACCTTGTATCAGCCTTTCCACATGAATCATATCCTCTCCACTCACTCTAATTGCACTGAAATAATCTTTTCTATCCTTTTCCCTGGCTGTATACTCCTTCCTTCCTTTCTTTCTTTCATCTGGCTTCACTGCACTTTGGCTAGAAAGGTTTCAAACCAAAACTCTGGCATCAAACATAGGCATCTGTATAAAAAAAGTAGCATTACAAAAGACGCTTGTCTCATCTCCAAAGGAGCAGCTGACATTGGTTGGACAGCCTACTGGCAATAACAGTCAGCATGCTACCTCTGATAGCTGCTACAAGAAACCTCCTGTCCTTTCATTACGACTTCAGTAATGAGTCATTTCAGTTTTAAAAGCAGGAATGCAACAGAAAACGAGTCTCTCGGGCTCTTCATCATAACAGGATTTTAAAAGAAAATGTTTGCTTTTTTCCATACCAGCTGATGAATCACTGAGGCAATGACCTTCCAGTGTCAACACAGACACACTCACAGTAATGTACCTCTGTAATATGAGGACAACAAATACAACAACAAATACCCATAAAGGAGATTATGTAAAAAACTTAAAAATGAGTGCTATTAATCCCTGAGAAAAAATCAGATTCTCTGTTTTAGAGGTGGGGATAAAGTAGACTTCCCTGGGCTGTAAGTTCTAGTAATGCTGCTGTCCACCTCGGCAGATGCAACTAAACAAAGCCATTGCTTATTTAAGTGACAACACCACCCAAGGCCGCTGGGTCGGGAGAGGAAATGAGTGGAGTTCTAAAAAACTATCAGAGGATGCATCACCAAAAAAAAAAAAAGAAAAAACAACCCAAGGTTGTTAAAAACTAGTATGAGCTTTCACATGGGAGTAAAAACAACAGCAGCCAGTAAATAAAACCAAACTGCTGTGTGTGTCGGGAGACTTATCCTGTGAGAAAATGCACTCTGATCCAAACAGCAGAGCTCTGCTGACCATGTGGGGAGGCCAGCAGAGAGGAAAGAAAGTGAAAGGGGAGGAATTAGACTTCAGCTTCCCATGACGCCGTCAGTGCATGCAGCTCATGTTTAACACTCATTAATGGCAGTATTAACACTTTATGGGCAAATATAATACAGCGGATTGAGGAAATAAGGTTGTGATGTTGAGGGGGAAATTATTTTATATTGGAGAGGTGCTTTAATGGAAAGGCCCACCTGTAAGCCCAGACAAAAGACTAGCAATGCAACAGTCAGACAGTGAAGTATTGTAGGCCACTGCGGGATAGATGTGGTGCATTTAGACTTGGCTTTCCAAACATGAACCAAACATATAAGTGGGTTGCAATGAAAAACAACATATGCATATATGTTTTCCACGTTGTGATTGGTCTGTGCATCAAACAGTAGATATGTGTAATCATATCAGTTATTGTCTTTCAACTATGTAACTTAAATGTGCATAGATTCAGAGACCACACAGATGAACATGGTGTCGGTACCAAACCGCAAGAGAAAGAGATCAAGTTCACATTGTTTTTGAGAAAGCAATGTTAGAAACTGAAATGCCAACCCTCTCACTACTGAAAAACGACTTTATAATTTATATTACCGTGAAATTTAGTTTCATTTTTATTGACAGAGACGCACAGACAGAGACATGCACCCACAAGGCTCCATTGCAGCTTTGCAGCATGCACTTTTACAGACCATTTAGTTTTACCAAAAGGCCATGGACACATCAGATGCTGCCACGGTACTCTATGAACTGGCCAGGGGTTAGAGGGGTAACGCACCACTGAGCCAGCCAGTCACCTCATGACTGCATTAGGCTGCCTCAACCTGCATTATCCTTCCACAGCTGTAAATCTTTAGACGTTGAGGCTCAGTGTGTCCAGATCAAACAAACAATGTCAGGATGAACTAGGAAGCCCAACCGACTGTTTGTCTTGTGTTCAGAATTACAACCTATATAAATTACATAATGACAACATGACATCCAGGATACAAATGAAGCATGTGATCAGGCTTTTCATTCAACCGTGAGGCCACCCATCTTAAACGTGCAGCCACACTTGGTACTGTTAGGCAATATGAATGAAGGTACAACAAATGCTCCCTCACAGGACACTACAGAAATATGAGAAACAGTAATGATTTCCATTTGGCATTTTACTGGCTTTTACATAAGGCTTCTACAGACACAAATACACAAAATAAGAAAAACCGACATGTCTGGACTGAAAAAAGGAAAAAATAATGAGAACACAGATGCTGGTTGTGGGTAATGATGAATCTAAATGTGAGGGCTAACCGCTCCACGAAAACATGTGTGCTCGCTCTGTTAAACGCCCTGTAAAAGCTCGAGCCAAGGGAGGGTACTGCACCAAACCACCACCCAGTATCCCACCAGAACAAGCTTTTCATCCAGCCGGCTGCATCTGAGGGTTGGTTTGTGTTTTCTGTTTATCAAAAACAGTGAACAGTAAGCCCTTAAATGTAACCCAAGGATGAATGATTGATGCCCTTCTTTTTCTTTTTTTGTGCAGCACTCAATTTCATTTCATATTGTTAAACATTCACACTTGTGAGGCGTTAACTGCAACCAGAGTTTGAAATGTCAGTGGAGCAACTGGAAATCTAGTCTTCCAAATGCACCCATGAAATTGGGCTTGCCTGGTTTTTCCAGCGTGGCTCTAAGCTTTTAATCTGGTGCTGCCATCCTCATAAAAACACTGCTACCTTCCAATTGTCTCCACACAGGAGGAGCCGGTGAAATTTAACATTAAAAATAAAGCACAGATTGTAAAACAGTATGTAGTATTGTTTCCAAACTATATAATGTCTAAAGCAAAATGAAACTGTCTGATATAAACTTCAGAATTAGAACATTTTAATATTTATCACTCAGCTCTTTTGCCCTAAAGCAATATTTAGGCTTTATTAGTTTCTGTATGAAAACTTCCCAAAAACTATCTAATCTTTTTTTCAGAACTATTGAAAATCTAGATAAAATGGTAGAATAGGACTAAAAAATTGATTTATTTAGCCCATAAACATGCCATTAGCCTGTATCTTTGGCTTTATATGTACAGTCACTCTTGCATCACTTATAGGTGCCAAGAATCCTTTTAATTCTGTTCACAGCTAGTGCTGCTACTGTGTAAGCCACGAGTCAACACCTCATCACCAATTGTTTTCCCCGGACGTCTAAATATGCACGCTTTTTGGTCCTTATTAGCATGCGTTATGGGATGTTAGCATGTTTAATCCCTGTCCACACTTGGTTGGATGCTTCTGATGCCGGTTGTTGTGGCTTTCCCAGGTGTTTCCTCGCAGCTGCCTGAGTCACTGTTTGACGAGCTACAGGGATAGAGTACAGATTAAAAAAAAGTTACTCAAGAAATAAAGGGGAGAAGAAGAGAAGAGAAGAGAAGAGAAGAGAAGGAAGGAAGAGAAGAGAAGAGAAGAGAAGAGAAGAGAAAGAGAAGAGAAGAGAAGAGAAGAGAAGAGAAGAGAAGAGAAGAGAAGAGAAGAGAAGAGAAGAATAGGCCACCTTCTCTTCTCTTCTCAACAGAAGAAATGCCATCTCTGACAGCTGCACAGATGACTGGTCCAGGTGCATTTTAACTTTCTCTTGCTGCTTTTCTCTTTAAAATATCAAGGAGGAAATGATGGAGAGAGAAAGGGGAAAGAAAGAGGGGAAGGTGAAGGAAAAGTTGGGGAAAGGATAAAAAAATATATAGATATGACAAAGAAAGAAGGGATGGGTGTAAAGGTCAAAGGAAAATAGCAGTAAGTGAGTTGCAAGGTTGGGATTAGAGAAAGGCTCCAGCCAGGAGAGACAGAAAAAAGGACTCGGGGAGGAATGCTGGGAATGGGAAAGAGCAGAAAGACAGTGGCAGGAGACGGAGTGGAAAACAGAATTGCTGGGAAGACGTAAAAAGAAGGGATTGAGGAACAATAAAGGGAGGAGAAGGGACCATGCTAAAGAAAATAGAGCAGACAGAGAGACTGCTGACAGACAGCTGAAGAGAGACAACTGATGGAAATCTGAGGTGGAGGTAAAGATGATCTACCTCCACCACATGCTCAAAACTTCCTGTGTCTGTGAGTGAGAGAATCTCTGCTGACTTACAGTAACCTTGAACTACTGATGATTCAGACACTCTTGTCAGGTGAAACTGAATTTGTGAGTTATTTTTCAAGAAGCCCTCAAATATAATGCATGTCTTTAAAGAACAATCTCAGTGCAGTAGTTGTGACACTACAGATATGCCTATGTGTATGATGTGGGCCCACCCTTTGCAGCTATAACAGCCTAAACTCTTCTGGGAAGGCTTTCCACAAGGTTCAGGAGTGTTTATGGGAATTTTTGACCATTCCTCCATTAGTGCATCTGTGAGGTCAGACACTGATGTTGGAGAGAAGGCCTGGCTCACAGTCTCTGCTCTAATCCATCCCAAAGGTGTTCTGTCAGGCTGAGGTCAGGACTCTGTGCAGGCCAGTCAAGTTCTTCCACACCAAACTCGCTCATCCATGTCTTTATGGAGCTGCTTTGTGCACTGGTGTGCAGTCATGTTGGAGCAGGAAGGAGCCATCCCCAAACTGTTCCCACAAAGTTGGGGGCATGAAATTGTCCAAAAAGTCTTGGTATGCTGTAGCATTAAGAGTTCCTTTCAGTGGAACTAAGGGCCGAGCCCAACTCCTGAAAAAC
This sequence comes from Pterophyllum scalare, assembly GCA_024447675.2. Classification (NCBI taxonomy): domain Eukaryota; kingdom Metazoa; phylum Chordata; class Actinopteri; order Cichliformes; family Cichlidae; genus Pterophyllum; species Pterophyllum scalare. The sequence goes on from JAMQGT020000090.1 coordinate 35,352, forward strand.
ACCCCCACACCATAATACCCCCTCCACCAAACTTTACACTTGGAACAATGCAGTCAGACAGGTACAGATCTGCTGGCAACCACCAAACCCAGATTCATCCATCAGATTGCCAGATGGAGAAGCGTGATTTGTCTTTTTAGAGAGCACATCTCCACTGCTCTAGAGTCCAGTGGCGGCATGCTTTACACCCCTGCATCTGACACTTTGCACTGCACTTGGTGATGTAAGGCTTGGATGCAGCTGCTCAGCCATGAAAACCCATTCCATGAAGCTCTCCATGTTCTTGAGCTGATCTGAAGGCCACATGATGTTTGGAGGTCTGTAGTGATTGACTGCAGAAAGTTGCTGACCTCTGCACACTATGTGCCTCAGCATCCACTGACCCCACTCTGTGATTTTACGTGGCCTACCACTCTGTGGCTGAGCTGCTGTCGTTGCCAATCGCTTCCACTTTGTTATAATCCCACTAAAATCTGACTGTGGAATATTTAGTAGTGAGGAAATTTCACAACTGGACTTGTTGCACAGGTGGCATCCTATCACTGTACCACACTGGAATTCACTGAGCTCCTGAGAGCGACCCATTCTTTCACACATGTTAGAAGAAGCAAAAACAGATGAGTGAATACTTCTGGCAATATAGCATATATCTAACTTTGCTGACGACTCTTCAGTCAGAAATCTGGGTGTGTTACACTCGTAATACTTCAACCATCCTCATGCAGAGATGGATTACAGAGGTTTAGTAAGCACACTAACTCCACTTACCCAGACCTTTTTTCTTTTTTACTGTCAAACCCAGCCAGATAATACCTTTTGTGCATCCAATCTTGAACTATTTCTTTAGATTGTTTTCTGCTCTAGGGCCCTGAACCAAATTTTATTCTGGTTAATATCTGCTACTGGCTGGATTGCTGGCTGTGTGCTGGCTGTGACTGTGGCTCACTGATGGATCGTTCAAACTCATATGATGGTAACACGGCTCTATAGAAATTCTTCATTCTTAGCTCCTAGCCTGTCGGTAATTTTGGCTCTTGTCAAAATTTGACTGCATGCTACTGACTAGCTTCTCGCCTGTGAATTTTAACAGTTTCCTCGCCTCGCCTCACAGGAGCTGTCACACTTGTGCTCTTCAACCAGCCTCTTCGATCTCTCTCTGCCAGCCTTTCTCCGCAGATAGTTGCCTGCTTGCTACTCTCCAAAGCTCTGACCAGTAAACTCTCTCAGCAAGCCCTCCAGCAAACCGTCCACTGGAGATGCGCTCTCCCTGGTTGTCAGATTGACACTTTGGACCACTCCTTATTTTTGTGCAAAGTTTCTCATTGTAAATAAAGCCTTGGTCTGCATTCTGGGTCCATCATTTCAGTGATTATGACAATGTCACATTATCTGGTTCAACCTTGTATGTTTATGCATATATACTCTGGTATAAACCTTAGATTTGTCAGTCATCAGCCAGGATTAGAATAACAATACAACTAGCCAGTGACCAACACAAGGACAACACAAGGAACATGTGAATGTGAGTTCCTTTACAGTGGTGGAAATGCATGACCCTGCATTAATCTGACAGCAGAACCTTTACAGTAAGAGCAGAACAGAAGCATGCAGTAAGTCTTTTTAGTGAAAGCAACTAAAGTGCAATCCCTAAGACAGAAACACCACCATCGGCACACATGAAGAGACTGAACGATGAACAAGTCGCGCACACACACACACACACACACACACACACACACACACACACACACACACACACACACACACACGCACACACACACACACAAGAGCCGGGTATTACTCTCTGTATGCATGCACTTTTTCATGCATACAATTAGTGCCCAGAGAAACCTCAAAATGGGCTTTGTTTGATAATCTAAGTTATTTATTGAATTATGAGGCAATGCACATCATCATGGAGCCTCAGGCAGGTGCAATGCACAATGTCAAGCCTGTTTCTCTGAATAACCAGCAGCTCTAACAATTTTTTTTTCTAAACTGCAAAAGACTCACATTAAAAAGCAGAATTACTTGCTTCTTCATGGCTTAAGTAAACAAGACTGCAGCTTCAACCATCGCACAATTCTCCATCAATTTCCTTTAAAAATGTTTCGCTGCTACATTCATGTTCTTGAACTTGTTGTGCAGCGATTTTTGTTTTTCTTGGTGTTTTGGAGTGAGCACCATGGCTGTACTTCCAGGGGAAGGTATTTTTAACCGGTGTAGCTGCACTGTAAACACCAGCCTCTCTGTGTGTTCTCACTCCAAGATTTAAACACCGCGGCCGACAGCAGACTCCCAGCAGCACAGAAGGCAATGAAATACAGTGTGCAAGACAAAAAAGCACAGAAAGAGGGAGGGAAGGAGAGCACTGGAAAGCATAATATTGTTTCAAATATTTTCCCAATTTCAACCCAAGGGTCATAAGAAATCTCAGCAGCATGGGGGAATGTTACAAAAGTGGACTAATGTAAAAAATCGAGTGGATCACATCAGTGGTAGTTATTCAGCGGCAGCATATGTTAGGGTAATCTGAATTTTTTTTCTTTCACATTTCATGGTTTAATTTGATAATCTTATGGTTCAAAATCATTTGTTAGACCAAAAAAATCACTGCCATGTTTCCAACTTGGATCGGGCCTTGTGAGCTGGGGTGGACTCCCCTGTTAACACATTATTTCAGATTGGCTGAACAGACCACAGACTCGTTGACCTTAAACTGCACTGCTGCCACAACTGCAGGGACAATCTACTGCAGGGCTGCAGCTGAAACACCGTGACAGTGACAAAAACGGCTGCATCCCTTTGTTACACATGTAAGTCACCACCGCGATAATTTTCATGCCATCCCTCATGTCACTTTACTCAGAAGTGGAATAATTTGTGGGTACCTTTACAAAAATCAACCAAAAAAAGCCATTTTAGGCTTGTCACAGTGTTTTAAAAAATCGCCCCCGTTGGTCTTTGTTACTGGAAGAAATGCTCATCCTGTTTGTTAGCATTCACACCCCCCTCTGACAACCTCTCTTCCAGATATGGAGTTCGGCACACAACGAGTCAGACCACCCATGACTAGAACACATTCACATACCCCGTAGAACCGATATTAGCCAGCCTCCCTCCCTCTGCTGAAACAAGTTGGCCTCCCTCTGTTTTCTCTGTTGTTTCAGCAGCATCAGAGCCACTTGAGGGGTTGAGTGAGAGCTGAGTGAAAGCCAGAAAGCCAAAAAAGAGCATGCCTTGAACACTGACATACATGCAGAACCTGCCAGGGTTTGTCAGAGGTTAAGAAGGCCAGCTACTAAATCCTTAAAGTATTAAAAAAAAATAAATCTAATGACATAAAGAAAAATGATCTGATATCCTAAAAGTGCTATATAAGCTGCATACCACAAAGTGGTGTGAGTGTGGCATGAGACATCGACTTAAAAAAAACATATCAGAGTCTTGATTGCTTTAGAGATTATGGGCAGTAATTACATTTTGTATATATGCTACTGAAATCCTTGCACACAGGCATGAGCAAGAAACTGCAGAACAGAGCGAGGGAATAGCACAAAACTGAAAAAGAAGGCAAGAGAAAGCGACAGCAACAGGGCCACCCAGAGAAAGAGGCAGGCTTGTTTACATTCTACTCACTCAAACTTACCGGACTCCGACATCTTTCCCTGAAGCATTCAATCTTACTTTCTCACTTGGAACCCACCCATATTATTGCATAGAGGTTTATCAGGTCAGAGGAGATGCACCACAGGAGAAAAATATACAACAGAACCTGATTATTCTTCTAATTATATAGAGCACACACACACACACTGAGAATCAACAGGATGTTTTTTTGCTCTTTAAGTGGGCGAGTGTGTCTGGCACTCTTTTGCACTTCCGACAAACACTCACTTCCCAGGATAACATAACTAACACGAGAGGCCAGCAAAAATAGCAGCGTGCAACAGTCACTGCTTGTGTGTACAATGAGCTGCATTTCTGAGATAAAGACACACTCACCTTATTCACTGTGACTGTTCATTCAGAGAGAGCGTGGTAGAGTCGAAAAGTTTCAAATCAGTGTTAAGGTTTTCTAACTAGTAATTTCCTGAGCTGGTACTTAAGGACGTCTGCTAACAAACAAATTGAAATGAAGGTGTGAGACAGCATTTCCTGCAGCGTATAAAGGCCTGAACAGACATAGCTTTAGCACCCACATAATCCTTCAAAGGATGAATAAAGATAAATCCCATCAACATCATTTATCTTTCAGTCAACCACAGAATCAATAACAGAGTGAGATGCAATTTACAGTACTACCTCAAAAAAGAACTGCAAAATAGCAGCTAAATACGTCCCTGGGCTGTGTGATCTGGACCGTGGCCAAAACTCTAGATGCACAAGATAATTCCCTATCAGCAGTGCCAACGCTGACACTTCATTAAAGCTCAGTCGACTCAGATAAACTCTTCATCTTACCCTGTTATCCAGCAGTGCCATAGGCAATGACTGATGGGAATTGCTAGAGTGTACAACAGGAAGAGCAAATGCCTTGGCTTGTTCTAATCTTCATTGTGGAGGGTCCTATGGAAGTCCTTGACAGCTCAGAATCAGAGATTTAGATGGGAGATACAGGAAGAGGTCAGGTGTTGCACAACACCGCTGAAGACACACAAGGCTTGCACTGTCACCTGTAGTATGCATAAAAGCATATGTTCGCAAACAAAGTGGAAAGTAACAAACACTTTTGAACAGACTTGGAGACACAGCTTGTGGACACTCCTATTAAAATTAGGTGTCTATTGTGTAGTAGATCCATGAGGGATTATCCGTCGCACAATAAATGCAGACTGAACTAATACAGCTGACAAAAGCCACAACTGGAACTGGATGGGATCTAAAATTAACCTTGTCTGGGAGCTTAATTGTGCCCTTTATACGCCATTAGACAGCCCAGTAGCAGCCTGCAACAGTCTCTGCACTGCTTATCACAGACGGAGCGTGACCACAGCAGTCTTCTTCTACCATGGCTTTAAAGCACCTTCAGCTCTGGACTCAGAGTTTGTCTTAAGAGTCACTCCCTTTTGGCTTTGTCAAAACCAACATTGGACCTGCTGCCCTCTGCAAGCAAAGAAAAAGTCACTGCTGTGTGCTTAATACTTAATACTTAAATATATTTTTTATTTGTTTTGTTGTCTGCAGGAGTAACAATACTGATGGGATACACTGGGATGCTGAGTCTTGCACTTACCGTTTAAGGGATCAAAGAACTTTAAACTTACGTCATTAATGCTTTGTGCTTTCACTTTGTTCTGCATCACAGCCACAAAGACAGGTAGGTTATTATTAATGTGATGCATTTTTATAGCCTGTTTATTAAGCAGACATGTAGAAGTTTCCACCACAAGCAGCTGAAATCTTATAAAGAATCAAAACATACTTTTGGCTTTGGGAAACACGACCCGTGTTAGGATGTGCTTAATCCCAGGCAAACAAGCTAACACATGCTGGTACGATTGTATATATGGAGGTGGGGGCTGCATGTGCACAAACAAGCATGCAGCCATGCACTGTACACATGTGCACGTGCATACATAGACCTACACCTGATCCTGCTTGATAAGAAGATTCCAAATGAAACAAGTGTTAGTTAATGTGAGGGACTAATGACAGCATTTACTCCACCTTCTCTCCATTTTTTTCCCCTCTGAAAGCCCTGAAAGTAAAGCTCTTTAGTGACTACACAACACAATTAGACAGACTAATTACCCCCTCCATACCACCCATTCCTTACACACACTGACAGGCTGGGGCAGGCAAGCGATTTCTGCCCGCCTACAGGCTTCCCAAGACAGGGACTATAGTATCGTGCATTGATTGCGCTTCATTTCAGGCAATTTAGCTGATGCTCTCTACATTAGTCACTCAAGTACTACAAACCTCCAGTGTTATGTAGGATGAGGGTCAGAACTGCAATGCACTGGCAACACATCTGTCACAGTAGACCTTCTTTTTTATGTAAGGCCCCACTTGCCCCAAAAGGACACACGAAAATATGAGTAGGAAGATGTGGGAAGCCTGGGAAAATTTCATAATATAAAAAGAATTGGATGCTGGCACAAGTAAAGTCAGCTGTCAAATTTATCTTCTTCAAAATCCAGTCAAAAAAACAATCACTTAATGGAGCAAGCAGGAGTTTTTCAGAATCTAGTTGTTAACAAGCTGAAGCTGCCAATTCAGCAGCAGGTTAGTGATGAAACACTCCCCTCCCCACCTCTCCCACAGTCACCCTGCAGGCGACTTCAACTCAATGACAGACACACTGGGAGGATTTAAAGGCAGGGAAACACTGACCCTCGCTTTGATGCCTTTTGGCCACGTTTTTTCAAGCTCACGAGGAACATAAGCAGTTTTGTTCAGTATCAGAGGGAAAAAAAATAAAAGGATTGGGGTTAGAGAGTCTTGTAATGATTAAAAAAAAGAATCAATGGCTGGTATAAGGAGGGAGAGAGAGATCAGCCAGTCAAACAGGAAAGTTTCACACACAGCTCTGGATGTGGGATGGGTCGAGGCACTGCTGAATCTATTTGGCGGGGAGTTTTGAAAACTGCTTCCTCCTCAGGATACACCAGCCCCACCTTCTCTGTTGCAGCTTGAGCCAGACATTTTTGGAAAAAGGAAAGAACTTGGAACAGCCTGGAATTTGCATGGTGAAGCACTTAACAATAATATCTGAATCTATTCAATCATCTAGTACACTTTGATGCAGTTGGAGGCATTGGGAGTATGCTCTAAGAGTGAGGGAGGAGCACCTGTAATCTATCTAAAATATTAGAGCGTACACACAAACCATGTTCCTCTAATCTTCTGGGCTACTAAAGTAGTTCATGTCTCCTTAGAGGAGCAGATCAGGTTTACTTAAAAAATCTCTTGACAAAATACCCTACACATACAAATACCTGAACACCAACAACATTTCTGTTCTGTTACTAACACACACACACACACACACACACACACACACACACACACACACACACACACACACAGATTAGGAAAGTGTATGGAAACTAAATGGGCAGTAGAATGAGGTAATACACTGCCAGCAACACATTACTCATCCAGTTTCCCTTCTTAGTTGATGACCCAAAACTGGCAATATCATCCCACCGGAGCACACGTGACTCATTGCTGTGTGCTGGAGCTCTGTGTCAGAGCTTGAACGACACCTGCTCAGATCAAGAGGACAAAAGAGAGCAAGACAGACACAGAGAGAGTGTCTCAGTGGTGGCTCTCTCATCTCTGACACCTGTGTCCTTGTCACTACAATGCCCAGATGCTAACAGAGACAATCTGTCCATCTCCACTAACCTTGCAGATCTTGCTCTCCTCCGTCTCGGCTTTGGACTTCCCTTCTGGGGTCCTCTCCTGCTTGTATTCAGACTTGACTGACAGCTGACAGGCCAGCCCTGGGGCACCTTCACTTGTCCTGAGTTCCTGCTGTCGGGCCATGTAGCCCTGTGAGGTGGCCGCTCTGACCGCACTCGGGATGGGGAGAGCGGTGTGCACTGGCTTCGTGCCCACTGCAGAGGGTTGCCTGAGCTTGGAAGCTACACCAACTACCGGCATGGCCACAAAAATAATAACAGAAGTAGAAGAGAGGTTAAAAAAAAATGATGAGAGGGAAGCAAATCTGCAGTGTCTCCTACTGATGTCTGGCACACGAAGGGAAGGAAAAACAAAAGAAAAAAAGAAAAGAAAAATAAAAAAACAGCAGTTTCCTCTCAGACTGAGAGGAAAGCAACTGCACTCATTCTGTAGCCTACAGCCAGCAGGACTCACAGAAAGTGAGAAGGCTTCTCCTTCCTCTCGTTCACTCCCTCCTCCTTCTCCTCCCACAAGCAACTACACTCCCTCCTCTTCCCCTCCTCGCTCACTCTAACGCTCTCTCTCGCTCTCTCTGTCAGAAGTGTACCACAAAGTCAGCCAAAACTGTTCAAGGGGGCGTGAACTCCTCTGGAAGATATAACCACCACTCAGCAAAACCGTGATTACAGAGACCTGGCTGAGCGTGCATGTGTGCTCCCGGAGAGAACTGTCAAGACAACCCTCTTTCTGTCCCCCGTCTCACTTTCTGAAGGCTAGAAATAAACGTCCTCTCTGTCTACATCTGGAGCTGGCCCTCCCTTTGATGAGAAAAACAGTAAAAGCTACAGGTGGAAAACGATGGGTTATGCATAGTGAGGAAAATCTAAAGAGAAAGAAAGAAAGGAAGTTTTTCGGTATAAATAGTTGCAAATGTATTTTTAGCCAGTGGTTTATACTAGACAGAAGTGTACTCTGTTTCTCGCACAGTTGCTCAGAAATATTCACTGACTTCCTTGTTCTTTGGTCTTTCCGAGTGTACTCATTTTACAAGGTGCCAGAAGTTTGTCAGCAGTGGCAAAAACCTTTGGTTACACGCAGAAACAGACACTGACAAAAGCTCTGCACTAAGCAGTATTAAACACTGGGTAAATGTTTCAGGCACTTAAAATAGAGGGATGGTGCTCATAAATAGTGCAAAAAAAATAGTATATCAATCCTTTGCCTTTTAAATAGCACAGATTCTCCTTCTCTTGAGCACCCAGCAGTCTGGATGCTGCAAACATCTTTAAGAACTTGGTTACTTCTGCCTCTTCATTCAGTCACTGATTATCAGATATTAGTTGCCAGAACGTAAAACATGGACAAGTCAACTACATGAAACAAAACTGACGAAAATTAATTAATGACATTTCTTCAGAAACAGGCCTAAAGTTATATATAAAAAATAAAATTCCCCACTCGCCCTGTGGGCACTCTTTGTCCTCCAAGCTCGGGTCCTCTACCAGAGGCCTGGGAGCTTGAGGGTCCTGCACAGTATCTTAGCTATTCCCAGAACTGCGCTCTTCTGGACAGAGATCTCCGATGTCATTCCTGGAATGTGCTGGAGCCACTCTCCCAGTCTGGGGGTCACTGCCCCGAGTGTTCCGATTACCACGGGGACCACTGTTACCTTCACCTTCCACATCCTCTCTAGCTCTTCTCTCAGTTCTTGGTATTTTTCAAGCTTCTCATAGTCCTTCTTCCTGATGATGCCATCTCTTGGTATTGCTATGTCTATCACTACGACCTTCTTCCTCTGCTTGCCCACCACTACTACGACCGGTTGGTTAGCCATCACCAGTTTGTCCATCTGTCCCACAGGATCTTGGCTCTGTTATTCTTGCCAGGTCGCAGTCGTAAATAAGAAATTGTTCTTAATCTGTTTACCTGATTAAATAAAGGTTTAAATAAAGTTCTCAACCACCGTGTTCCGGTATACTATGCCAGCCACTTGGTTATGGTGTTCCATGTATGCTCTGCCTGCTAGCACCCTGCTGCCTGAGGTATTCACTAAGCACATGATCAGTTGTGGCCATCTTCCTGATGCACTCATGGATCTTTGTTGTTTCATGTGGACTGATGAGACGAAAGTTGAACTTTTTAGAAGGTCTGCATCCCATTACATGTGGCACAAAGTGAACACAGCATTTCATATAAAGCTCATCATACCAACAGTCAAACATGGTGGTGGTAGTGTGGTGGCCTTGGGCTGCTTTGCTGCTTCAGGACGACTTAATTGATGGAACCATGAATTTTGCTCTCTACCAGAAAATCCTGAAGGAGAATGTCCGGCTATCAGTTCATACCCTGAAGCACAAGCAAACTTGGGTTATGCAGCGGGACAACAATCTGGAACGCACCAGAATGAAGGTTTTGGAGTGGCCTAGCAAAAGTCCGGAATAAAATCCGGTCTAGATGTTTTGGTACGACCTTAAACAGACCGTTCAAGCTAGGAAACCCTCCAATGCAGCTGAATTTAAAGAATTCTGCAAAGACAAGCGGGCCAAACGTCCTCGACAGTGATGTGAAAGACTCATTGCCACTTGCCACAAATGCTTGATTGCAGTTTTTGCTGCAACTGGCACACTCAGTTATTAGGGTTAGGGGGAAATTTATCACATTTATTTGATAATCTGAAACAATTAAGTGTGAGAGATATGCAAAAAACTAAGAAATCAGGGGAGAAAATAGTTTGACGGCACCGTATAATAGAAAATCTTATTTTGTAAAGAAAGGCAATAAAACTGGAGTCGTGAAGTTCAATGCAGCACTGCTACAGATGCCACACAGCTGGTTTCAGGCTCCGTGAAACAAGAAACAGGCTCCATCAGCATCCAGTGTACATCAGTGGTGTTATTCCTTTGAACACATGACTCCACCATTTAGAAAAACTAATGTTTTCACTGTATTCAATGTGTGTTTCTCTATGACCATTGAAATCTTGCAATAGTTAAAGCGTCCCATTGCCAAAGGGATTGCAAAAAGACTTTAGTGTCACAGTTATAACTTGATGTAGTCTCTAACGTTACAGAAACGACTAAGAGCAGAATTAATGCAGGACAGATATAAATCTGTGTGAGAGAAATTCTTCAAAGACTACAAATGCATGCAGCTTTGCAGTATGTGATTTTGGTCAGTGAGACATATGTGAGCCAGGCTGCATTTGGACTGTGTGACACAATGTGACATGTTTTTTTTTTTTCTCCCCTTTTTCTGAGGGATCTCTGCTCTGAGAGACACATAAAAGGGAGTGAAAGTTTTATGTGGAAAGGTTGCGTCTGGTTCGGTTTAGAGAGGCGAGGAGATGTGCTGTAGTCAGAGGGGCGCAGTGCGGTGTCACGGCCAACCGGAACTTTTTAACACGGCACTGTCCAATAAAAAGAGGAGGGAAAGTGAGGAAATGCAAACACAGGCCACAAATTTGACCTTGTCACTAAAATTACAACATGTGAAAAAGTACCTTTCACCAGCAGACTCCACACACTGCCTTTTTAAGTGTAAGTGCCCTGAACATTAACCTGTCCAACAATACAAAATGTTAGGGTAAAAAGAAAAACTCCCAAGAATGGCCAGATTATTTTTACACACCCCCTTTTCCCTCTTTCACTAGGCTTTGAATAGCTTCAGCGCTTTTGACAGTCATTTGCCTTGCCAAATAGGGACTCTGCTTTCCCCAGTTCAGAATAGCACCAGCTCCTCCAACATGTTTTCAATCATGCACCAGGAGCTGTCATGACAAGCCTGAAACAACAGGATACCACGTGAATGAGTGGCATACGTCCAAGTCTAGACTTCAACTGCTGCTGCCTGCGGGGTTGCACGAACTGGAGCGCACCTGGCGGGCATTCAACTCCCCAGGACAGCCTGGAACTGTCAGGGAACCCAACTCTGACCAAACGCCTTCACAGGGGTGCTGAAACAAGACCAAAGGAAACCTCGGTCAGGTCTTAAGAAAACCTCTCACTTCTCTCTGTTTTTGTTGGTGTCTTTACACTGCAAAATAATTTCCCAGTGAGACAAGCGATTCAGATTCCTACAGGTAAAAGAGCTGCTGCTGCACTGCTGAAGGTTCCTGTTTAACAAAAATGAAATGTCACAAAGTCAACATCAGCAAAGCAGATCTCAGGTTAACACAAAGCAAGCCAGGAGGATCAGCATCCTTATGCTTGGGTACCAGCGTCAACCACCTCTCTAAAAATAGTATAATGGCCAACTATGTCAAGGTTGAAAGGGGAAGAGAGCAAGGGGAAGATGAATGAATGGAATTAATGCTATTGGGACTTATTAAGGTATTTTTACTATGGTATGCACTGGTTGTTGTATGTGGTTTATACTTTACTTTTAAGACTGGAGTATAAATGATATGTTTTTCTTCTTCTTCTGGCAAAGGACAAATTTATGGCAGCTAGATGCACAGATTAGAATTCCTTTGGCCGATTCTTTTTCCAGTTTCCTCAAAGTCGGACCTGCTGATTCTGGATTTAACTAATCCCATTTTTTCTTTCAAATTTGTCTTTAATAAAACTTTCTATTTTTTCATAATTAAACACTGTCCACTTAAAAACTTTTACATATTCTCCACAACTTCGACAGGCTTACAGCCTTCTCTGATAAATCTCATGAAAATGAAGAGTATAATTCACGTTATGTTGACATTTGTATTAACACTGTGTATACCATTATATAAATACCACCCACAAAACACCTAGCTGTTGATAGGCGGCATCAATGTGTCGTGTTCAACCTCTTCGTGAACTGTGTGCCAACAACACAGACAGATCGTAAAAATGCAGAACAACAGTGATTTTTACTGAAATGTAAAAAAGAGAAACAGCTTGTGAAAAGACTGAGCTTAAACTTGGCTCGGCAGAGCAGATAAAAGAGGAAAAAGGTAGCTGGGTGCACAGGCTGGTTACTGGCTGCAACATTAGCTTCAACATTATGAGGAAACAAGATACAATAACAGCCAATTACATATTCCATTTGGTTTCAGAGAGGACTCCATACACCGTGTTTAAACTGCTTTAGGTGTCACTCAGCTCTTCTTTCCCACCAGAGGTAGCTAAAGTTCACTTATGAACTTTTGACCTTGTTTCTGAAATGATAACTAAGGTAAAAATCAAAATGCAACTTGTGATTGATGACAAAGAATCTAGTATCACTTCTTGAACACTGCAATTAACACCAATCTTCTTCTCTTAAGGAGGATCCCTGCCTGAGGCTGCATTCGTCTAAAGTTCCATCCATCCATTTTCATCTGCGTATCCAATTCAGGGTCGGGGGGGGGGTTGCTGCAGCCTATCTTAAACGCCACAGGGCTCCTGTACCCCACCCCAACCTCATGTGTTGTAATTCTCAGTCTCCTCTAGGTTCTTTTATCCTTCAAACTTGCCAGATCTTTTCTTAAAACCTAGAACAACATAGTGACATTCAACTGCTCATTAAGACAAATCTCAAATCAGCCAATCACATGGCAGCAAGCCAAGGCATTTAAGCATTGGACCTGCTGAAGTTCAAACTGAGCATCAGAATGAGGAAGAAAGGTGATGTAAGTGACTTTGAATGTGGCACAGTTGCTGATGCCAGATGAGCTGATCCGAGTATTTCAGAGCATGTTGCTCTTTTCCAGCACAACTACCTCTATGGTTTACAGATAATGGTGTGAAAAAGAACATATATCCAGTGAGCGGCAGTTTTGTGGGTGAAAATGTCTTGTTGATGCCAGAGGTCACAAGACTTCTTCAAGAAGTCAAGAAGCAGGATCAGAATTTAGTGTAAACAACATGAAACCACGGCTCCTTCTTGCCGTGTATCAATAGTTGGGTCAAAACTTCCTTCTGGAGATTGATGCCACTCCTGTCAATGTTCATCTCAATATTTCAGAGGATTGATTGCTGCTGGAAAACAAAACAAGCACGGCAGCATTTCTGTCAGTAAGAATAACACATTGTTCTGGGTTATGGAATAATTAACACCATGTGTTTATTATCTCTTAGGGTGGAGGACTAACCTGCCCTGGTTGTTGTATGTGGTTTATACCACCCATAGTCACATGACGTCAGCACTGAGGTCGCACTATAGCTGTGAAAACAAACACACCGGGGTGCTAGAGATAAGAGGGGTCAAACACCTTCCAACCAGCCCAACACACACACACACACACACACACACACACACACACACACACACACACACACACACACACACACACACACACACACAGTTTAAATACATCCCCCCAGGGAAGCTAGACAGATAGTCACGCACCTGGCCCTGTCAGCACTCTCAATGCTATCAGTTAATCGCACATAAGACAACATGGAAAATAAAACAAACACAAATACATGCTGGCACACACACACACACACACACACACACACACACACACACACACACATGCATACACTTATTAGACTGACAAACAAAGTAGTCACTGAACATATGTGGCATGCACAGTGGCCCGGTGAACAGCATGTGCCATTAACATACATCAAGTGTGAGTCGGGTAGAGATAAACACACATTCGCTTTCACTCGCCCTCACTCCCACTGCTTCAGCATCCACTGATAGATTCCGGCTCCTCAGTCAACCTTTGGCTTCTCCGCAGTCAACCATCCGAGCAAACAGCACGCATTCAACTACAAACAATCGAGCATCGTTGGAAAACTCATTTCCCACAAGTCTTCAAATTCTGTTGTGAATCGAGGCCTGGATCAAATGGTTTCAATCAGGTTTTAAAATGAAATTCAGATGTAAACAGAGTAACAGAGTAACAGAGTAAAGTGGCTTTGGGACTGTGTGCCAAACAAATGTCAACTACATTAGGAACTTAAATTTATGACCTTCATTATCATAAACATTTTTTAAAAGTTTACTAGAGTAATTATCCACACTGAACCTAAATACACAAAATAAGCATACTGTAATGTTAGGATTATTCTGTAAACTTTCTTCTGTTTACATTGAATTATCATATCTTTTTGTTTTATTAGTTTTATACTGCTGTTTTATTTTGAAGTGTACAGGAAATACATTCATGCATATCCTCCAGGCTTTTATTGTGAAGGTCTGTAAATAAAAAGCGCAGCAAGGGGGTTGTCCCGCAGGGAGACCGCTTCCTCTCTGCTCAGTGACCAGCCGTGTCCCTTTGGCCAGGGGGCTGGGCTGAGAGGATGAGGATTCCTCCTTGCGCAAGTAGAACTGAAGGGCTGTTGGTGTCTCTGTTCTTTGTTAATTAGAATGATTTTGAACCCATCATGTAATAAAACACTTATTATTAGCACAGCTTTGATCAAAATTGTCTCTGATTTGTGAAAAGGAGTGATCAGCAACTACAGCTGTAAGATATATTTATGAACCTTCTTCCTCTTGGAATGTAATTTAGCAGCTTAAAAATGTGCTTATTGTACTTTAGTTTGGAAAAGCACTCTTTTGGCCACTGGATGGCAAAGACCTTGGCATTTTCTCTCCTCTATAGTTTCTCCAAGCAGAAAAAAGCACAAATTAAACTCATAAATGATTTAGTGAACAAGCTCGCTTTGCTCAGACCATTTATGTTTTTAATGAAATTCTCTTTGAAGATATAACGCTTGCATCACACCAAATACAAAAGCAGCTCAACTCAAACACCACATGACGCCCTTCCCGCCGCAACCCCAAAGGTGCGTCTCTGGCTGGAATCAAACCAGCGACCTTTTGCTTGCCAAGCAAATGCGTTAACCAACTGGCGGCACAAACATACAGCATAAAAAGTATAGGAACAAAATACATGGACAATAAAAACTACATTATTAGAAATATTTCAAATGTTGCTGCTTGTTCCGCAGCATTGCTCAGTTCTTTGTGTGCGTCCTCAGCAGCTCATGTGTAAAACGTAAAGCCTTTTCAGCATTTAGGTTTGGGGCAGGGACTGAGGCATGTTTGAGGGATGGTGGAATTTGAAAAATGCCCTGTTCCAGGACTGGAGTTATAAACAAGACATTAAATGTAGGTTTGATTAATTAAAAGTAATTAAGGCTTCCCAAATTCCTCTCTCAGTCATGCTGTTGCCATGTGGTGGGCTAACAGCTCTGCTACAATGAATACTACAGTGAAAGGAGGCATGTGGAGCAGCCGGACTTCCCCAGTGCTCCGGTCGAGACAATTCTGGTTCTTCCTGTTCCTCCAGTCCTCCAGTTCAAGGTCCAGCGTGGCTTCTACTTTCTTTTTTTTTTTTTGGTTCATGTCTCACGTGGTTATTCACTTATTTCCTTTTTAAATTCCATCATCTTTAGTCACATTTATCTCTCCCTTATCTGCCTCCTTTCTCATTCACTACTCAACTTTGACTTTCAGCAGATTCATTCACAATCACTCTCTCGCTCTGTTGGGTAGTTCCCTCTGTTGCTTCATCTTCCTCTGATGCAGTGATATCAAAGTCCCCTTGCTAATGTTACTGAATGGACTGCACTGGTCCTGTAACACACACACACACACACACACACACACACACACACTCACTCTCACTCTGAGGTCAGAGTTTGGATTCAGATTTATGGCAAGAATGTTCAGGAATGCCAAAAGAGTTTTGATTTCCTTCTCATTGTCTTGTAGGAGTGAAAGCAAAACATCATTCTTATGCTATGACACAGAGAAACTGAGGGAGGAGGCAATAATAATACATCACTTTAATGTGGCTTCTTCTATGTAGTGGGATGTTTACAGTGACCCATAACTGCTACAGAACTTTTCAAAGACAAGTTTATTCTATGAAGAGAAAATTTATCATAAAAAATGATTTTTTTGTGACATTTCATTTTGTCAGCACTTTCACATTATGACAAGTGCTCTTTCTCCTGTCAAATACAAACACTACAACCCCCCACTGACCTCCACCCACCCCCCTTTGATCAAAAAACCCACCCACTTTATTGTCTCTATTGTAGAAAGCATTCCTCACTTCCCTTTAGTAAAAATTTTCAATCCTTGTGGCCAGGTTGCTGCAAATCAATCCCACTGATGACTATCACATTCCTTTCCCTTCAGATTCATTATGGTCTTCCCCACATCCACCCCGCATCTTGATGTTTCCCCTCTTGTGAAAGACTTGTGTCCTCTGTGAATCTTGGATTTCACAGCTGGAGATGATAAAGTGCTGGATGGAGCTCTTCCCTCTAAGATGAAAAGGCAGCTACGGGGATGGAGACTTGCTCTAAATTCTGGATTATGCTGGAGTGATGGAGAAAGGTACTGCCTGGTAGATGGCACCAACACACAGATTTAAGAAGCACGTGACCAAATAGATTTTTTTTTTATTAGCATGCTAACCATCTTCAGCCATGCTACATTAAAGCTGCAGGAACCAGAATTACAATAGCTGGCTACTAACAAAATAATTTTTTTTCCCTAAACATAATGAGAAATGGCAACAGATGTTAACAACTAATCAAGCTGCTGACTGTTGTGTGCATACGCAATCAAAAGACCAGAGGAAAGCCAACTCACACAGAGACAATGTGGCACCATCCTCCATTGCTTTAGTGTAACACAGAGCCAAATACAACACCAAAGTGATACAAGCAGGATAATGGAACACTTTTTAGCTGATGGTTACATTTCCATTTTGCATAAAGGGATTCCCTCTGTATGCCTGCCTCCTGTGTCAAGTCTCCGTGTTTACCTGTTTCCTGTTTTACTTTGCTAATCCCTCATCTCGTGTGCTTCATTTCCAGTTTTGCTTCCTCTTGTGTTGTCTTGGTTAATTACTCCCAGTTGTGTCTCTACCTGTTCCCGATCCTCTCACTATCCCGTGCTTGTATTTAAGCCCCGCGTTTTCCTCTGTTCATTGCCACATCCTCATCACTGGCTTCCTGCCTGCTGCGTGTCCTCCCGTCAGTCTGTATTCCTGCTAAGTGAGTCTTCTAGTTTGGTCTGCTGGCCCCGTCCAGCTCTGGTTATTTTGTCTTTTCCAGCAAATAAAGCCGAGGTTACAGTTAAGACTGTCCTGAGTCCTGCACTGGGGTCCTTAACCTGCTGCACACAGCGCAGAACATGACAAAAGGATAATGTTACACAAGGGAGTGTTTGTCCTCGGTCGCTTTTTAAGAGGAATCGCCACCATGGTAGCAATAAATCTGAGATATCCAGAGTGAAAATGCCTCACCTTAATGCATCTCTCAGCATATTTACAGTACTCTGACAACAGCATGAACACCTCATGTCTTATTATGATCACAAATTATATGGAATGTAGAGAAACCTGACTCTTTTCTTGGCTGATAAAGTACATGCTCGTGCGTCTTTTCCTACTCAATATCTCAGGCAGATGTTTCTGTTCTAATTTTACTTCTATCACCAAAAAGAACCCATAGGACAGTATGGAAGATTGTTTCCGCCACTAAAAAAACAAAACATCGCCATCTGTAACTCCATATGGTCACTCAGGTGTCACAAACCCAGTCAGTGAATCGGCTTTGGTTACTGGCTTCATGAAAACCATCTCCTCGAAAACATCTCAAAATTTGTGACAGTGTAGACTAGGTCTGCCATTGTTGCATCAGTTTATGAATGCAGCTTGCCAACCAAGCCAGCCAGCATTAGCTGTCAAATTAGCACGCCACCCTTTCATCTGTATAAAGTAACTTATGGCTCAAAAAAACTCAACATGGCGTCGGCCAAAATGTGTACTTTAAAGCTTCACAATGCTGAGTCCAAACCATCGCTGACGTCACATTGCTTACGTCCTTCTTTGTCTGTGGTTATGCCAGATTTCCTGCCATCACGCTCTCGATACCAGCATAGAAAAACTTTCATTTAAGCTGGCCCCCAGGTTTCTGTACCACAGAGGCATTTTAAGGAGACAAGATAAAGACAAACTCAAGTCTGAAATTATGGGTATTCTTCTCCCCAGGAGATAGACAACAGTGTGAATTAGCAGCAGGGAGCCCACTTCAACAGCACTCTCCGGCTCTCTACTATCCTGTTTAACCCTTTGTATTATCTTAATTTGGTTAAAGTGCAGATAAATTCCCTGTGCACACCTAATACCTTTCTTCTGAAAAATATGGTCTCGTGATCCTAGTATAAATGTTCATTAACATATCACTACAGTCAACACATTTAAACCATCACTAAAGGATGCTTGCTTGAACCTGATAAGTGCTTTCCAAACAACAGACAAGTGCTCTGTATCCCTTAGTAACAAGCTTAAGCCTCATTGCTTTTAACATGCTTCTAAAGCACACACAAAGCTTTTGACCTCCATCCCCTGAGCTGTAAATAGGAAAAGCTTGTTGTTTGCTCATCTGATAAACACATATTGGTGTCGTCTGTAGCTGGCCTGGGGTCGCTTTGACTCGGCCTCATTAGCACTGAGGCTCGTAACGGCTGTTTTTATGATGACTGAGAGCGCCGTCTGATTAAGGGAGAGTAAAAAGCTTCAGATGTGCCCCTGGAAACCAGCGTGGCATCCAGCAGACCCAGATGTGAACATGATACTGTGCAAGTGTACCTATGGGCTCTCATAATGTACAGAAATGTGTCATGAAAGGTTACAAAAGTGCACACCAAAAAGGTATTCACTATACAATATCTCAGGATGTTTGATGTCTGTTCAACAGCAGCAGCTTGTTAAAGCTACCTTTAAACAGCCCGTAGCACTACACTATGCATGTTCACCATCTTGTAAACTACACACAGTCCTTACATAAGTTTCTAAGAAAAACAGCTGGCAGGCGTCTGCTCTGTTTTGATTTATGATGTGCTGAGGAGGGGGAGAAGTGAGTGAGGACAGTCATCTAATTGGTACACTGACTGACGGAGATTTAAGTCTACCATGAAATCTGATTGAGCAGGAAGGGTGTACCTATGACTCTGTATGTGCGTGACAAGACAGTGTTGGTTATGGAAGTTCCTCTCCTCTGACACACGTGTCGGCTATACATCCTGTTGACTTGCAGCAAGTCAAAGCAGCCAGTGAGCCCCCGCGCCATGCCTGCTACACTGTAGCTTTGTTCCACAGGATTTGTAAAGGCAAAAGGATGCCTGTTGGTTTCACTGAGTTCAGCAAGAACATGTTTGCTCTAAATATTAAATATTGTTTCAGAGATTAAACCTCTGGGACAACAGATTTCAATGAAATCCACATTTTATTGATGATGATTACAGAATTCCTACTGTATCTGGCCCATGGTGAAACATTTGTGACTCGAAACCTCAATAGTTTTCTACTTTAGATGTGAAATAACCATAACAGTGTCAGTCTAATAAGTGTATGCATGTGTGTGTGTGTGTGTGTGTGTGTGTGTGTGTGTGTGTGTGTGTGTGTAACAGAGAGGAATCATTACTGATGCCTGCAATCACTGCATCTACAAATTCTCTGGATCTCTGCTGTTCCTCTTTCCTGAATCATGGTTCTTCCCCTGCTGTCTCAATCGATCAGTGAGATGCTAAAACAGCCTTAGAGATAATACAGTGTGCAGTGTATGTGTGTTTGTCTGACACAGTGACAGGCATTTTGCGGGTTTGTCTTTGTGTGTGTGTGTGTGTGTGTGTGTGTGTGTGTGTGTGTGTATGAAAGCGAGTGAAGTGGGGGTGGAGGGTGATGGCAGCATGGGGTGGTCCAGCAAGTGTGTTTACACTTGGGCTCTTCTCAGTGTTTCCACTGTGTGTGATGGTTGCTGCTGAAAGCTTAAGCGTGCTCTCCTGGTGATTATAGGATTTTCTCAGAGTGAAACAGCACACACTGCATCTCAATTTCTGGAGAGTCACAAATGATGGGACTGGCCAGTACTAAAAGCTCTTATTATTACTAGGCCACGTTGGGGTGGCTGTGGCTCGAGACTAGAGCGGGTCATGTGCTAATCGGAAGGTTGGTGGTTGGTTCAATTCCTGGCTGTTCCAGTCTGCATGACAAAATGTCCTTGGGCAAGAGTGTGAATGTGTGTGCGAATGTTAAATAGAAAGCACTTAGATGGAGAACAAAGTAATTGCGTGAATGCAAACGTGTTGTTTAAGGATTCAAAAGAACTGGTCCATTTATTCAGCAGTCTTCCTAGTGCCAGATACCTTATACTGGGTTCAGATGAGATTACAGCCTCCAAATCACTGAGTGATCTCAGACTGAATTTGTGAATTTGGAGCGACAGGTCAGATGATGTTTTGACCATCTTGGACTGAATGCATGCGCCCGTAACAGTCATTCTGCTCATAGTTATTTTAAATCATTAACCTACCATCATATGCTAGATAAGGTAACTGATAATTTAGATAATTATTTTCTATTTTTAGCTGTTAGCATGACATACTTAGAGCAATGACAGATGAACTACAAGCTAGGCTGGTATGGTTTGTGTTTCCGCCTTTACGAGCAAAAGACGTGTTGCATTTGTGGCAATGAGTAGCGTCAGGATTGACTCTAGCGAAGTGCAATTCTCTCTGCCATCCTCACAAAGACCAGGGTCTGTGTGCATGTGTGTGAGGCAGAGCACCCCTGCCCCTGCAGGCACCGAGACAGACACAGATGCATCCCTTCTGGATAGGAAAGAGCAAAATGAATCACTGATTAATGTCTTAATCATTAATTCAGATGGTTAGATAAAAAGTGAAAGATAATTTTTATTTATCAATAATAAATCTTTTTTTTCGTAAGCTTACTTATAAGCTTAGCTTACTTATAGTGCGGTCTTTAATAATGTAGACTGGGCCGATACACCCCTAAAAGTCGGCAGTGTAAAACTGCAAAAAATAATACATTATTTATAGGCGCCTCTCAAAAGCCTCAAGATCCTCTTACAGAAATCAGATACAATAAAAACAATAAAAATCAATCAATAGTTTAGAATATTGTGCCACAGTCTAACAAGCATAAACAGCAGAGAAATCTTAGCAGATTGAGGAATGAATAAGCTTGCCTAAATAGACGGAGATACAACAATAGACACATGAATACAGTGACTACAACATAACAATGATGTGTATGAGAAAGAACTGGAATAAACAAATAAGCTCCCAGAAGCTGAAAGAACTTTTTCACTTTCACAGGATCACAGGTAAAATAGTACAAACATTTTCAGCCAAACTTTCAGATTATATTTGCTCACTGAGCTGTTATATTTGGCAGTATTCAGTGACTGGAGATCAGCATGGACTAAATACTCAACAGCTTTTGCTGTTGTGCAGAAAGGTGGAAGAGGTGTCGATTTGATTGGAAGCTTCTGTAACCGGGCCATTTGGAGAAGCTTTGGAATGGAGCACGGTTAAATGTTCTCGTGTTCTAGTCCTCTGCAAAGAGCATAAACTAAAACTTTTGATTGTCATGTAATGATTCAGATTGGAGTCTTATGTCCTACACCTGTTGTGTTATTTCTTTAATTCAGTATTATTTTTAATGTGGGGCAGCAGTAGTTAACACTGCTGTCTCACACCAAGAAAGTCCTGGGTTCAAATCCACCATCTGGCTGGGGCAGTTCTGTGTGGAGTTTGCACGTTGTCCCATGTGTGTGGGATCTTCCACCCACAGTCCAAAGCCATGCAGTTAGTGAGGGCAGATTAATCAGCGACTCTCAATTGTGCACATGTGTGAATGGTTGTCTGTCTCTCTGTGTTAGCCCTGCGACAGACTGGCGTCCTGTCCAGGGGTGGACCCGACCTCTTGCCCTACGGCAGCTGGGATCGGCTCCAGACCCCCAAGCCCCCCTATGACCCTGAATTGGATAATTGATAATTGAAGAAAATGGATGGATGGATGGATGTTTTTATTGTATGCCTTGAAGTGGTGCCAAATGAATGTACTGTTACAACCATCTGGATGCTTAATCTTTCTTTGTGAGTGTTGGCTGTTTTGTTAATATGCAGCTGTTGACAGTCTAAGACTTACTATCAGCTATCAGATTTCAGTTGCCCCGGCAACTGGCAGAAAATGCTTTTCACTCATCAGTCTCCATCTCTGAAGATTTATCAGGTTCTTTCTGGGTGCATAATTACTACTACAAAACCAGGCACATGCAAGCACCAATCATAAGCCTTTGTATTGTAGCCAAGCACAAGGCACTTGGGTTCTTCAAGGTTAAAGGAGCAGAACATTAGGATAAAGCAGGGAAATTAATGCAGTGCTTTGATTTCCTATATGAACCAACACAAGTAACCTCACCAAGCACAGGAACAGGGCTGCTGCAGAGTCAACAGAAATGACTGTCTTTTATCTTTAACGTGTTCCCAGATGTGAATGCATTTTAATTTGAGTGAGGCCCAGGTACTACTGGTAAAGCGTATTTAAGCTTACATAAAGCAAAATATTTGATTTTCCTTATCTGTGTCCATTGGTCCGTCCACTCTCACAGAAGCAATTTACTTTCTCATGTACCCAGAAATCATAATAAATCCCTTAAACTGGCCTGTGGAGGCCAGTAATTAGTCATACGAAAACAATTTTGGACATCATGAAATTGTTGCCTGAACCCTCGATTGGGGTAGCAGTGGAACAGCAGCAGTGGAGAAGCAATTTAGTCAAAGTAATCTTGCAGTGGGGAATTGTGATTTAGCTGCAGAGTAGCAGCTATAATATCCCAAACACTACTGTGTATAACTATTGTTAAAAATCCATAATGACACATTTCCTTTACACAGATCTGGGAGTCACTTCTGTGCAGTCCAGTTGGTGGTATCAAGATGTGACTATCAGACTTAATTAACTTTAAAATGCTATACAGAGCTACATAGGCTTTATTTATTTATTTATTTATTTTAGACTGAAGCAGTGGAAGTAAATCAAACTGAGGAGGAAATAGTGATTTGCAGCGCTGCAGTTCCTTCCTACACCCCTTTATTGGCTCTTTGCCTCCAGACAAACAGTCGAAACAGAAATTGCTGTGCGTAGATCTGTCAGTTTGTCTCTGGCAGGGGACACAGAGTTTTTCAGGGAGAACATATCAGTGTGTGCAGTCAGCTGGCTCAAATCCATTGTCAAATTCTTATTGGCAAAACTTACCAGTGCATCTAAATGAACACAAACAGACTTTCGTCAGTTTTTAATCACCAAAAAAAAAATACACTTTTAAAACTCCACTTTTTTTGCTGCAGTCACAGAGTAGGGGAATCATAATGTGATAATGGTTGGACCACAGCCATATGTACCAATCTCCACAGCCTTGACTATCAGACTAACAGGAGCTCATGGCTATGCTATGAAGGATAAGACTGTTGCTTCATAATGCAATTTGGATACGGTTGCCAGATCACTAGCTTTATAACAATAATGACATTTATTCAGTTATTTCTTTGTAACAATGTAATCTTAATCTGTAAGAAACGTTAAATCGTCTCTACAACAGGCCCGGGTAGATGTGGGAAACAGACTTTTTAAATCTTTGCTTTTGGAAGTTTTTAGTAGAAGAAGCATTCACACACCAGCTCACACACAAACCATTGTGACTGCTCACTGTACCCGTTCACTGAGTTGAGGATGAGTCTTGATGGTTTCATTCAGGCTCTGCTTAAAAGCTGAACATGTGGCTAAGTGCTGAGAACCTCTAGAATGAAGCCCATTTCTCTTGCTTAAAGTGCTCTGATGAAAACCAAATGGGGGCTAAAGGAGGCCAACTGCAGGATAGCCAGCCAGTTAGCACAACCCCTCTTACCACCACATACACATTGTCCAATTAAGGTCTTCAACTCCCTGCTTTGTGCCCAGGCAGACTGCCACAGGCTGCCAAAGCACAAACAGTCTGGTCAGGGGACTTAATCTCACTCTCTGACAGGCCATGGTGTGTGATGCTGCCTGCTCTGACACTTCATCAGTGGGTGGGCACTGGCGCGTGGGCACAAGGCTATAAAAGGCCTGGAGGAGTCCAATTCATCTATCCCCTCCCCCACTGCATTTGGACCAACTGCCAGTGTGTTGACAGTGTGGATATGTTTGTGTGCCCTGGAGAAAAGTGGCCAGACTTTGCACTTGCTGCAGAATTGTGAGTGGTGTTGTAACATATAGCAGACTCCTGCCATTGACCCATAACGCTGACCCACAACTTCACTTTAAATAAAATGTCACCCTGCAGTGAAAATGGCTGTGTTATGGCTAACAGGCTGGTACAGTAAAAGCACTGCTGCATATTTTAACAGGGATGAGATTGCTGCTGAGCTTTTAAGCCCACCAAGAAATTTTACAGGAAGAACCACGAGACAGCCCAGGTAAGTCAACTCAACTGTACACGTTTTCAAAATGTCAAAATGACACCAAATGCCTCCAGCCGGTGAATGTGTATGTCACAGTTAAAGGTGCTGTATGAATTTTATGGGTGAATGTGGCTTCTAGAGATCTGGGTGGTTTATGAGACTTAAAGTAGCGTATAAATGCAGTTCAGTTACAAGTAGGGAAAGTACCAGAGGTCCCGTAAGAAGATTTAGCACACCAGCATCAAAGTGCAGGTTAAAAAGGAAAAAAGATGCTTTCTTTAAAAAAATTGAACACAGATTTTCATTTCTAATACAAATTCTATCCTTACATAATTCTTAGCTTAGATCAAGCCATCTAAAAACTAATAGTGGACGTTGATGAATGCTAAAATTGTTTTCATGCATAGTTTTCCCATGCCTTCATCAGAATCAGTTTCAAACAGAGTCGCATGCCATCCAAAGACTGAGCACCCAGACAAAAAGCACAATTAGCAGCTCACTTTGCAACCATACAGAAAACCATGCTGTCTAAAAAGCTGTTTGATGATGATTGAATGTCTTAATGAGAATATACATCAGCCTGCCTGCCAGCACATATCCAGCTGTGGTCATGGTAATTTTAGGTTTCTAATGATTTCTTTGAACTGTTCTTTTTGGAATGATTGTGCAGCATGCTGACTTTAACAGACAACAATTAGGTGAATTTTTTTTGGATTTTCTCTAATCCACACCAGGTCAAAAATCATACATACAGGCTCAAATATATACATACACCCCCACGAATACTTGGCCAAATGTCCCTTAGCAAGATGCACCCCAACCAGATGCTTTTGATAGCCATCAACAAGCTTCTGGCATAATTCTGGATGGATATTTGACTTTGGCAGAATTGGTAGATTTGATTTAAATTGGTTGGTTTCCTGGCACAGACCTTGCTTTTAAGCATAGTCCACAACTTTTTCAATAGGCTCGAGGTTGGTTTTTGGGAAGCCCATTCCAGAAGCTTAATGTTAGCCTGCTTTATGTATTTTTAAACCAGTTCTGATGAGTGTTTGAGATTGCTGTCCTGTTGGAACACCCAGCTGCGTCCAAATTTCGAGCTGCTGATTTGAGGTTAAGTTGAAGAATTTGGAGGTAGTCCTCCTTCATCATTCCATCCACATGCAATGTACCAGTACCACCACCAGCCACAGAGTAGGATGCTACCACCATGCTACCATGTTTGACAGCTGGAACAGTTCTTAGGTTTGAAAGCCCTGCCTTTACTCTTCCAAACATACCTTATATTATTGTGGCCAAATAACTCAATCTCCGTCTCGTCTGAGCATAACAATTTTCTCCAGAAGGCATTTGGCTTGTCCACGTGGACAGCTGCAAATTTCAGTCAGATTTTGGAGCAGCGACTTCTTTCTTGGTCAGCACCCTCTCAGTCCATGGAAATGTAAAACTCACTTCGGTGTTCCAACAGTTTTCAAACCAGTTTTCAAACCAGGCTCCTTTTTCCAGACCTTGGCAAATTGGTGACACATCCAAATGACTTGTATTTGCATCCAATTGTTTGAACTGAGAGCTGAGACCTTCCTAACTTGTGTTAATCTACAATTCTCCTTCTTTAGTCATTAAAGATGTATGCTGTACAATCATTCCACCCTTGAAGAAGAGCAGTTCAAAGAAATCATTAAAAGCCCCAAATTATCATGATGTTCATGCACCTGATGAGTGTACGTAAACTTCTGACCACAACTGTATACATCAACAACTTATCTCTCATGAACTGAGAGTGTATCTCGACTAGGTTATATAACTAAATGTACAAAGGTTTTGTCAACTTGTTGCAGGTTTAATCAAATTGATGATGTTTGAAAATATATATCCTGGTGTATTTCGGATGAACTATAAGAAGTTTTTTTTTTTTTTTTTTTTAGGTTTGGTTTGACCGCTAAAAGAATCCTGACAAACACACATCACACTCCATTATCCCATCCCATTGCCACTGAGGGTGGCTGTGGCTCAGGAGGTAGAGCAGGTCATCTACTAATTGGAAGGTTGGTGATTCGATTCCTGGCTGCTCCAGTCTGCGTGCCAAGGTATCCTTGGGCAAGATACTGAACTCCAAGTTACTCACTGATGCAACCATCGGAGTATGAACGTGAATGTTAGATAGAAAGCAATTTAAAATAGCATGTGTGTGAATGGGTGAATGCAAACGTGTTGTGTAAAGCACTTTGAGTGCTCAGCTAGAGTAGAAAAGCGCAATATATGAACTAGACCATTTACTTTTGTATCTAGCAAGGGAAAGGCAGTGCGCTGCAGGAAACTGCTTTCCACAAGTGACAGCAGTTTCTGGTAAGTCACAACTGGGTTCTCTACAGTTGATATAATAGGAGAGATGGCAAGTATTCACATGTGGATGCATATACAGATATTAGTATTAGAAAGTCTTCCTTTAAAAACATTCATGCATGAAGCCAAACTACAGGTCTGGAGTCCACATGGCCTCACAAAGTCATTATTAGTCTGCTAGCTGAATCTTATCAAAGCCTGGTGATTTTATCTTTGTGTATTCAGGAAAATAATGGAAATGGTCCTTATTTCAGATTTTCTTCTAAATGTAATGTTAAAAAGAGGCCTGTGAAAGTTTAGGCTTCTTGTAGGTAACTTTGTTACAACAAGCAGCAGTGGAACTAAGTGGTGGTCGAGCCCAGTGTTGCACTGCTCCAGTGCCGAGTTCCATTTTTCCACCCAAACAAATAACGTCACAGCACCTGTCAGAACAAATAGCACCGAGCTGAGAGAGAGCAGAGAGGCCTAAAGTACAGACACTTTACAATTCTACTCAGCGCACTTAATAAAGGAAAAACACTGGTTTAAATAGTTCCGTTTCTTCAGAAAGGGTAAAAAATATATATAAATCAGATATGATTCAAGAAAGAGAATAATCAGGACTCTTTAACAGAATAAAGGTTTGCTCCCTCAGTCTTCAGTCTTTGCACACATTTTACAGACAAACAAAATACAAGGAATTTATCTGTCCTGTGCAGACTGTATATGTCAAAAATTAAACTATTACAGATATTGACTCCCACTTCCTTGCAGTATGTGTTTCAGCACGTGCCATGCTTCAAATTGCCTTCCCTCCCCCTTGAGAGGATTCAGTACCACTACATGTACCTGAGCAGTGTTGATATTCCCAAGGCAGGTGGAGAACAGAGGAAGGAGCCAGACCAATGACAACACCTTAACATATGAGCTATCAAAATCAGGTGGAAAATAGCAATCGAGGCAGCCAGACTGCAAGAGGATAACTTGATCATGAATATACAGTAAGTGGAAGATATGTAGATTTTTGAGCATTCTGGTGTGAAATAAAGTGCTTCACATGGTGGTTTATGGAAATGAACCTACTCGAGGCTGAGTCACTGATGGGCCCCGACGACTGTTCAATGACTTGTAAAGAATGTGTGAGAGTGAATGTGAGAACTTCTGAGGAGAGATTTTGGTCGCTCACATGTATTCTGCAAGCATAAGGACGTTTTTGTTGTGTGGGCCCGTACCAGTTCACAAGCCTTGTAATGACTGTACACTGCCATGGACAGGAAAACCGGAGCGAAATCCAAGCAGCAGTGGAGGGAGAGAGTCACATCCTACCATAGTTCATAAAAGAAACATTTGTCGTATTTCCCATTTTGAGACCCAGGATAAGTATTCCTGACCAAGAATTTGTTTAGAATAATGAATAAAGAGCATATTGGAGGTTTACCTCAGCAAACATTTTTAGAGGAAAGCAGGGCAGCACAGGTATTTTCTCTCATCAGATAGAAGCAGTTTAATTAGTCTTTTGACAAGATATGTGATTGGCCCAAAAACTTCCAGAGGATAGGGTAACATCCCATTATGGAAAGTACGCTAAGTCTGAAATGTCCCACCCACCCAGCTGGAAAACGCTCCCACCAGTACTGGACTGTGAAATTACCACAAACACGACAAGAGAGGAAAAAATAAAACACATCATCACCGCCTCAATGCAGAGAGCCAGGAATGTTAATTCCACAAACAAACTTCCCACAGATACTGTGGCAGAGAGATTGGGGCATTAGCTTATTCTGTGGTTACTGTGCAGGGGTAGAAAACAAATAAACTGACTGCCCTTAGGGGGGCAAAGGAGCTAAAAAGATTCATTAAAACAGCTCGAGCTTAATGCAGGTGGCAGAGCAGTAAGGTCTGTTGGAATATATATAAAAGGGTTAAGAGTCAGAATCAAAAATACAGTAGATAAAACAAACTAGAAAACGCAATTTATCATTCAACAGAACTAAAAAAAAACAAAAAACAACCTGACAATCCAGCTGTAAATGCACATAAGGATTTGTAGTTCCCCTTTTGGGCTTTTTTTTTTTAACGCTGTTGTTTTTTCTTCCTGCTCCAAGACATATTCTTTGCACGCCCACTTGAGCATGAGGTCAGGCGGTGAAAGAGGCCAGGTTTGGCTGAGCGTTCACAGTGGGGGAATCATGTCTTTCCTCATGGCTAATACCCAGTGGAGCCACTGTGCACAGCCACTATAAAATGGACCTAATAGCCCTGATTGAGGGTGGAGGTGGGGGCATGTGAATAAGAACAACGGCTGCTATTGGCCTGAAGCATCATGCGATAGGCTGTTGAATATTTGCAAAAATGGCTCTGGAGCACACCTACTCATTATGGTAATAGGCAGCTCTTAAAAGCTGACGTATGGACAAATGGCTGTGGTGAAACCGAGCCGGGATGGGTGAAGGTCACGGAGTACATCAGAAGTATCAAAGAATTCTCTGTGTCCTGACATGACCTATTTATTCCAAAGCAATCTTTTGGTTTCCCTCTGATCCGTCTGATTTCAGTTGTCCAATATAACAATTTTATAAATCACTGAGTTCACGTGGATTACGTTATATCTAATTTCATTTACCTCAGAGGGCTGAACCTGGCAATAAGCCCATGTCTTCTCTCTTTCTCTGTAGTGCCAAGAAACTCATAATAATAAATGTTGACATGGCTTAATCCAAAGCACAGCTGATTGCCAGTTCTCAGAGAAACTCCAAATGGTCTAAATCCCCCAAATATTCTGAAATAACAGCAGACTGTTGAGAACAGAAGCAAGAAGTCACATTTGGGAAACTGGAAGCAAATAGTGCATCTAACAACAACAATGGTGCTCACATACTTAACTGACTGAGGTGGTGAACAGCAAAATGCCGCTTAATCTGTTCCCGTCTCTAAGATGAATTCAAACGTCCTACTTTCTTTGACCTGCAGTTCAAAATCCGATTTATTGTAAGGCCAAGAAAAATAGCAAACTTTACATTTGAAAACCTGCTCCTGTTCCTTAAAGATCACCTATCAAAACTGTGGTTCTCTAAAAATGTGTTCTAAAGTATGCATCAGAGAAAAAAACTCAAGTAAAAAATTTGAAGGCAAATTTGAAGTTTAAGAAGGCTAATTCTAGCTATCAATCATCTTTACAATATGTTTAACAAAACCAAAGCAAAGAAAATGTTGTAGCGTAGGCATTAAAAAGCAAACCACCTAACACCAACGGCTGTGACAACTTGGAGCTACAGCAGAGAATCTGCACCATCTGGGATTCTTCCAGAATCCAGAAGGTACAACTCAGGCTCAGGCTCAGCTGACATCAGTGCTGCAACACTCTGGGCACAAGGTGCAGACTGCACGAAAAGACTGCATGAAAACCCTCTTGGGCCCATGTTAGTTTCTCTCTGTGACTTGCCAGAAAAATGAGAGCTGTTGCCCAGGGGCTCAAAGCCACGAGCTGTCTGGTGGGTCCAACAATGAAGTCTGCAAATCAAAGTAGTGCTGCTGTAAGCCTCTTTGTCTTTTGTCCAGGTCACCGTGTGTGTGCACTGTCCTGGTCCCTGGGCTCTGTGGTTTTGCTCTCTACTACTGCCTCTCTTCCTCTCACTTATTTTACTTCACTTTACATTTGGCCCAGAGATAAAGAAGAGGAGAAAGAGCAGGAGGGGAGAAAAAAAAGAAAATCAATAACAAAACAGTAAATACTGTAAATCTCTGCATTTTCTCAGTGTCCATTCTCCATGTTACCACAACAGAAAAGAGTTCAGCATTTCTCACTGAATTTTTTTTTGTCATATTAAAAATTCTTTTCAAATTAACATAGAGGATAGATTTCCTTGAGTAGCTGCTTTCATAACAGAGGAACCTTGAAGTCCCTGCTTCAAGGTCTGACATGCAGTGCTCAGAGATGCTCTTCTGCGTGCCTCGGTTGTGATTAGTGATTATTTGAGTTGCTGTTGCCTTCCTATCAGCTTGAAACAGTCTGGCCATTCTCCTCTGACCTCTGGCATCACCATGGCATTTTCACCCAAACAACTGCTGCTGCTAGCTTCGCTTTTTCGGACCACTCTCTGTAAACCCTAGAGATGGTTGTGTGGGAAAATCCCAGCAGATCAGCAGCTTCTGAAGTACTCAAGCCAGCTCATCTGACACCAACAACCATGACATGTTCACAGTCACTTAAATTTTCTGCCTCCCCCATTCTGATGCTCAGTTTTAACTCTAGCAGATCGCCATGACCATGTCTACATGCCTAAATGCATTGAGTTTCAGCCTCGCAATTGGCTGGCAGATATTTGTGTTTTGCGTAAATGAACAATTGAACAAATGTACCTGAAGCGGTCAGTATATTACTGTTGAATATCTACTATGATTGTTCTTCCTCGGCCATGATGACACAGCTGTAGCAGAGGTAGGAATGGATTCCGGTTAATTGAACGCTTCAGGATTAGTGAAGAATTCATTAACACGGAAGCGAGTCCGATGAAGGCAAAGAAGTCATATTTGTAATTTATCCTGCAGCATGTCTAACAGCGATTATAGATTATAGTAGTTCACCGGTTACAAAACTCATCTGTAATGTTGTTGCGGGGCAGAACGTGTGTTGAGGCGGATCGACGATCACGAACCATAAACAAATCAGTGAGTAATTCTGATGCTTTTCTGCATGCTGCTTTCATTTCCGTTTCTATCACATACTAAAAGTGTCTTTTCTTCTTCTTTTCCAAGCAGCGTAATTACAAATTGACCGGGAGGAGACGAGATAAATGACCTTCCTTTAGTGGCACAGAATAGGGCTGCATTTCACCGTCTCCTTCTGTCAGGCAACTGATGTGCTCTCTGTTATGTCATTGTGGACAGTTAAAGGACAGCAGGGCCACATTTTAAATGAATAAATCACTCAGCCATAAAACTCATTAGTGCATGCACGAGGACAGGGTGTGTGAGTGTGAGCATACTGTTAGTGTGAGCTGTAGTGGTTTGGAGTCCTTCAAAGACTGGAATATGTTTTTTGACGGGGAAATAAGCAGCCTGGTGACCAGAGTTAAATTATGGAAATAATTTCCAAATCCTAATATACATTGTGCAAAAAAAAAAAAAAAAAGTGAACAGATTCTGAATTTGCATGGACAGATAAACATGCCGAGTCTGGATAGATAGGCTCCAAATCAATAAAGTCACACAGACACAC
The DNA here is from genome assembly GCA_024447675.2 of Pterophyllum scalare. Classification (NCBI taxonomy): domain Eukaryota; kingdom Metazoa; phylum Chordata; class Actinopteri; order Cichliformes; family Cichlidae; genus Pterophyllum; species Pterophyllum scalare. Next base: position 67,432 of record JAMQGT020000090.1, read on the forward strand.
TTAAACGAGCAGAAATTACAGGATCAAAGTTTCTTTTTCTTTTAACAAAATCATCCTCACAATCCTCAAAAGTGCTACCACCACTTATCAGAAAAAATCATAAGGGTTTATGTTTCACACAAACAAAATTGCCCATCTCTCCTTCAGCAATCTGCTAGCACAAAAGAAAACTTTTTCTTGTTCTTTGGCTTTATTCGGGATGCACAGCTCTAAGTATCTTATAATGACAGGCTGGCTAACTTGTATATGATTCTGATTATGGTGCTTGGACGCAGCTCTGTGTTTTGCTGCTTATCCCAGCCAAACTTGTGTGCCAGCTCAAATAATGTCCACTCTGGTTGAATAACTCAGCATGAGAAAGTCCAGCAGTTCAGGCTCAGAATGACTGAAGTGTGTCTTTTTTTATCCCCTTTTCCATTTACATTTTCAAGGCTCAGCTAAAAGGTTCCTCAGTGGGCCTTGTAATACTTATTATGTGCTAATAAACTAGAGATTTAAGGCCACATTTTCCTGGGATTACTATGCCATGCAGGGATGCCACTGAACTCGGTTCAGCTTTAAGAATCAGAGCTACTTTGAATATGTAAAGTCAACTGATGGCAAGTTTCACAGCAGCATGTAAAGGAGTAAAAAAAAAAAAGAAAAAAGATACCACTAAAAAAAATAATAACAGTAGAAAGTTTTTGAAGGTGAGGAGCAAATTAAAGCAAGCACAGGAGGGGAGCAGGGAAAGACCAGGGAAACACCCACACATCATTGTTGGTGTAACAGTCAAAGATTGGGATATGCAGCACACATATGGCTGTTTCACAGGCTACCAGCAATGTATTAGCATGTAAGTGAGGCAATTTTAGTCTGCAATGCTCAGAATAACAGCTTTTTATCCCTTCTGCTCCTTTCCTCCATATCCCCCTCATCCCATCTCTTTATGCAGTTCTCTCTGAAGCAGACACCGTAGGTGTGATTCCTAAAAAACTGGAACAAATAGAAACAGAAAACACTGAATATCTACTTCAGTCAATAAAAACTCGATATTACCCAGCACTGACTTTATCAACTGGCAATTTATCTGAGCTGCTGGGCTTTCATGATGTCACCTATTAAATCACTGTGTTTGGGAAGAGAAGCTGTAAAGGTTAGTTTGCACTGTTGCACAAAGGAGGAGAGGGTTAAAGTATTACACCAATATGATTCTGCACTTAGAAATGATTTCACATGATTTCCAGGGATAGAGTGAAATGAAAGTGGAAGGTGTATGTGTTACAGCAATCATCACTAAACGGCTGCAATGAGAGGGATGTGCTGACCACAAAAAAAAGGAGAAGAAAGAAAGTGATGACAGAAATAGAGAGAGAAAGAAAAAGGTTAATGAATGAGTCAATGAGACTTTATAGTGCGAGCACAGTCACTTCAGACCGAGACTGCCGGTGGAGCTTCATCGGCGTAACACTTGAGGGAGAGTGAGAAAAACTAGCTGAGCTATAGAGAGCGACAGTCAATGAGCTGTTAGCTTTATAGCGCTTAAGAAAGACAATAAGTGGGTGAGAGCAGGTGTTACATTAGCGAGAGATAAAAAATATGATTTGCTTTAACTATTACTGCAAGATATAAGTAAATGGAGAACAAGGGGATGTACTATAGCACAGACAGCATGAATCAGGACCGCAAAAGCCTAAATGATCTATTTCCATTTCACTTCAACTTATTGCTCCCCCTTCATACTACATGCATTTATATATATTCCAGATCTTCCACCAAAGATACTCATATTTCTGTCACTTCCTGTGAGGTGGCTTCTGACACACAGCAAATGCACAGTGAGGTGCTACTTATTGATCCGTGAGGTCGACAAGAGCATTGAGCTACAGATCTATGACTGGAAAATGCGGATATGTGTAGGTGACTCGTGGTAGTTTTAGCCACTGCTAAAAACAAAAGCAGCACACAGATGTTTCTTTATCGGACAGAGACCTGATAAAGAAATCAAAGGGGCGACTCAAGGTCGGACAGTTGTTTCCTCTTTTCCCTCCTTCGCTTCAACCAAAACCTGTTTCTCTCATCAGTCTTTATGTGAGATTAGCGTTTCAGTTGGGTTTAAGGTTTAACTGCAAGATAGATTTGCCCTTTTGCCTGGTGGGTGTTTTTCATTTGTTTCCACCAAACCGATGTGGTTTTTATTGACATTACAAAGAGCCCTCAGAAATCGCATTCCTGTCTTCGAGCCAACTAGAGTTCTGCACTTTGAATACTGCGGTTTTCACTCATGATTTTTGTTTTCTCCTCTTCACAATTATTCATGTGTTTTTCCTTACCTTTAAACAGCGACATTGCCCCGCTGCACTCATCTTATGTTAGTCTGAAGTTGCTGAACTTCTACTTGGTGCTCGCTATTTAGCTCGTTGCTAGTTCTGTCACTGTCTGTGGTTGTTTGAGAAAGGAAACAACCCGACTCACTGGCCTACAGTGATTTCCTAAAACTGGATGATTGGGGTACAACCAGCTCATCAATCACCCAGCCTCAGTCGGAGGCATTCCAGCTGTAAATATTAAGTGAGTCAATATTACCATGCCCTCATTATCTGCTATTAGGCTAGGAGAGAACATGGAGAGCCTGACTCTGTGGCCTCCAAATCCCGTCTTAGTCTGAGATGAGGAAGTAATCGCTCCAATACATCGTCTGAACATTTTCACTACAAGCGAGGGCAGCTAACCGCTGAACATGCACCATAATAAAAAGAAACAAATAGTGGGTGAAGTCATTAAAGTTCGCTAGTTGTTTTCAGCTGTTCCTGCACCACTGCACCATCCAAGGTGCAGAACTATTATCGACGTGGCACGTGCGTATGAAAAATCTACATTTGTAGGGTCATCGGTTTAGACGGAGGCTTGCCCTTAATTTTGTTTGGATCTGTGAGCTGCAAACAGCATTAAACAGTCTGGAGTCCATTTCTTTTGCTGTTTTTAAATCACCCCCACAAAAAGTCACAGGCATCTTTTTAAAAAAACCAAAACACGTATCACAGCATTGCCTGAGATATGTGTTTCAGTTCTTTCAGTGTGTCATTCCAGTGAGATTGTGCACACTGTGCACTGTGAAGCAAATTAGAGGTGAACATGCTGTAGAGGTCAGTTATATGCTAAACCCCAGGTCACGTGATCTGAACTGGGGCACAAGGAGTTAAGAAACAGCAGAAATAGCTATAAAGATAATAAACCCCAGACTCGTACCTGGTTGGCTGAGCAGCAGGAAGAACTTAGAAGAAAATTTTAGACTTCTGCAACATTACCCATCCTGCAGTCAACACACACACACACACACACAAACACACACACACAGGGGACATGTTTGGGGGAGGGGGGGGGGTCATCCATTGCTCTGTAATGAGTTTGCTGCTCCCTGTTGCTTTCTGAATGGAGTGTTCCTCACTCATCAATATTCATGACAAATTGTGAGCGCTTCTACATCCCCTGTATATGTGGATGCTGTAGAAAGAAGGTTAAACACACCCATATATTTATTTCTTGCTGCACTTCTGCTCAGTCACTGCAGCTTTTTCCAAACGGCTGTGTATAACTTTGACCCAGAGCTCTCAGTTTTGGCCTTAGTTTGAAAAAGGTTCTAACAGCGGGAGATTGTGTTGATGTAGAGGATAGTTGCAGGATCAGTGAAGCATAGAATCAAGATGAGGGATTAATATGACCGTGGTTTTACACACAAACAAACATGACCCATTATTCTCTGAAACTGCAGTGCACTTCCTTTCCAACAATATATCCGCACATTTATGAGCAGACCTTGAGTGCATGTAGTTTATTTAACTGTATTATTATTTTTGGACATAGATCACAATGGGAAATTTGGTACAGGAAGGAGTGCAAAGCCATTTCCCTAGAATAGCAAAGTGTAGCAACGAATCATGCTCACTGTAAGCAAAGGCAATCAGGAGATCCAAGCAAAATACACTCATTCTCATTCGTAGTGATCTTGAATGCATTCCTGGACAGTGATTTTCTGCAGACAGCATACACACATACAAAAGTGCACTGTCTCGACGACAGCACAGCTCTAATTCCTACTGCAATTAGGTGGATTATAACAAAAAACTTGCTTAAACACAAAGAGAAACAGAGTTAAAAGCCTTGTGAGACTCATCAGAACAGCATTCAGTTGACAAAACTGGCTGGGAAAACCTTGAGCAAGCAGATAAATAAGTAAAAGCTGCTCCATATTTAGACACCACCACATTCTGCTTTTCAGAATGAACCTCATGCCTTGATTCCTTTTTGCAGCTTACCTGTTTGGCATGCAGGTCTGCCTTGGAGGCCAAGCTAGGGCTGGTAGTAGGGGTCACCGGGGCACTACGGCTACCCCCGACAAGCATCGCATGCACAGATGCCAGCCACCTCATGATGCAGGGAGGTTTCGCTCAAATGTGCACTAGAAAATGGTCCAGCAGGTAATACGGCATTCAAAGAAAGCCTGGAGGTGCACGAAGAGTACCGAGCGGAGAGATGTACGACCACTGAGTTTTAATTTCACCAGTGGGCATCAGAGGGGTGTGACCACTGCCTCACACTCAACCCATTCAGTATTACTGATCCCTTAAACACACACGCACACACACGCATGCACACACGATTACACACTGACACAGATCCAACAGGGCAAGTACACTCTTACAGTACATACAGCAACACAAACACACACACACTAATCCGACATGTATACACACACACACACACACACACAGATACATGCTCACACACCCCTACCCCCCACTATGCTAGAGTGCCACACAATCCTTCCCCCATTACTCTTTTGCCATCTGTCACTTTCTCCATTTCCCCCTGTCCTCCAGGCGCATTACTTTAGCTTAGCTTCATACCGCCCTACAACACATAAACACATACACACATGTACACATATCCAAGCATCTCCCGCTGGGATCTATGACTATCAGATACACACCAGAAATGGATATACCAATGCATGGGATTAGTTCATCATTAGTGCTTTAGAGGCAGGCGGGAACATACTTCTGCATTCATCCATCATTCTCTCATCTGCCCATCCCTCATTCCATGACAAAGATTTACTGCCGATCAGTTTATGGTTGGATGGAGGGATTTAAATGTTTGCTTGTGCACATATACTGCAGGTTTATATGTGGTGGAAACTCACTACAGTAATGGATACTAGGATCGCTAGGAAGAATGGCTAAAGGGATTGTAGCATGTGACCCCTGGTTGTCTTCCTCCGGGGAGACTAGTCTATAACTGATTGTGCTGCATTGTGTTTTTGTACTCAGGGAAGATTTTACTCTATTAGCAGCATGTTTGGGATCATTATCATGCTGAAAATTTAAGTTGCTGCCAATCAGATGCTTGTCAGATAGATACATGGTGGATCAAAACCTGACAGTACTTTTCTGTGTTTATAATTCCATCAATGTTGACAAGATACCCAACACTAGAGGCTGAACTGCAGCCCCAAACCATGGCAGATCCCCCACTGTGTTTTACAGAAGGATGTACTGTAGACTCTCACTGTTGTATCTCTTGATTTACTTCCCTCTGTACATACTGATGACAGTTTGAACCAAAAATGTCAAATTTGCATTTATCTCTCCATGAGACCTGTTGCCACTGATTATCAGTCCAGTTCTTGTGTAATTTGGCATACCATAGCCTTTTCAGTTTCCCTCCTTTAAAAATGGCTTGTTGACACTCACCCTTCCACTGAGACCTTTTCTGATGAGGCTTCGGTGAAAAGTAGATGGAGCAACTGAAAAACCAAATGTATCTCAGGTCCCGTGTCAGGTCTTTGCTGGACTGTTTTTTCCTATATATATTTCAGTTAGTGGGCCTACCACTTCTTTCATCCTTTTCTGTCCAGTTTACTGCACACCGTGCAGAAATATGCCAGGTTTTAACCTATAGCAATTTGGAAATCACCTTGTTGGTGCCAAAATATGAATTTATGCCTGTCAAACTGTGCTATCATTGGAATCTTTTCAGAGATTCAACTCAAGAAATGGGAACAAGTCACACGTTTTTGCAACAGGCTGCTAGTAAAAGAATGTCTAAAGATTTAAAGATTTGGCTCTTTGAGTTAGGCGCCTTTTGATTCACAAGTCAGTGTGTTAAGTGGCTTACAAAAAACAAAAAACATATTCCTCTGAAAATAGATACTGGACTGAAAATGAGTGAAAAAGCAACCAATGACCAAAGAAAATATTTGAAAGACCTTCAGAAAGTCTGGAGACTTTCTGAACTGACTGGACTATTCATCGAGGCTACTTTTAAAAAGAAGTCCAAAGTCTGGCTCCTTGGAAGCAAAAATAAAAAGAAATTGGGGGTGGCTCAAGACTTTTGCACAATTCACAAGTAGCACTTTACAGGCCAAAAGTTGGCAAACACTGGAATGCTAAATTGAACTACCTACTGCTGTGGTACAAAGCCATCTGTGCTAGCCTCTAATGTTTAAACTAGTTGAGCAAAATAATAAAAAAAAACACTGAGTCTTTCTTGGCTTTTCTTCATCAGTGTAATGTTTCCTGGTATGTCCTCCTAACCAATAGTCAGTCAGTGGCTGGCAGGAAAAAAAACTGGACATGCTGCATTTTTAGACCCTCAACGAATCAAGATGCTGTTATGTTCCATTGCTGCAGTAACACCAGGGGGATACGACTGCGTCCCTGATGTGGCTAAATCCCATAAAGGCAAAATGCTCTTAAACAACAACAACTTTATTTGTCATGTTTACATGCAGTGAAATCCAGTCTCTGCATTTAACCCATCACACATGCAGTATGCAGCACAACATGTGGAGCAGGGGGCAGCTAGCAAGCACCCAGGGAGCAACCTGGGGGGGGGGGTTAAAGGCCCACAGTGATCCCAGGCCAAGGATTCAAACCAGCATCCTCTCAGTGATAATCCCTCTTCTTCTCCTCTAGGCCACCACTCCTCATAAACATAGCAGAGGATGGTTTCGATCAAATCGACCTCTGAGTTATGGGCCCGGCACGCTTCTGCTGAGCCACTCTGGTGTAATACAGCACTTCACAAAATCAAGCAACATCTTATTGTGTACGCAAACACTCACAGGGATACAATAAGAGCCTGTGGCAAGGACAGGAAACCTAAAGAAACAAGAAGAACAGCTCTCTGGTTTCCATAAGTATTAGCTGAGGTGGCAGTGGAAGTACTCGGTACAGATGGGATACATGTTTAACCAACTGTTCTGAATTAACTGTGGACTCATCTAAGTCCATATGACTGGGCTTATATCAAAACAACCACAAGATCCCACAAGTCAAACTTTTTGTTTTTTTAAGTGACAGTCCTATGAATCAGAAGAGCAGTGAAAGTGAATAGTAACAAATGGCACAATACTCTACATTTAAGAAGAAGATAATCCCCCAGAGGGCCTTAGAAAGGGGCAGGGTAGTAGTATTACTGGCTCAAAAGCTTCCAGCAGACAAAACATACAGGGGAAAGTGTGCGATTGTTCGTAAAAACTGTAGATGTGTATTAGTGTGCGTCCTGCTCAGCCTCAAGGCCTGGCTGGGAGAAACATGGCCATATGTGGAGAGCAGGCACCCGTCTCTGCTGGTCTGTGTGATACTGATGAGGATAAGGCCAAAGCTTTGACTTAATTCATCTCTTAATCCCCCGTCTCAGCATGGCATTGCATACGGCACAGTGTTGCTGGGGAGTGACAGAAGCACCACAACTGACCGCACCTTTAGTCTAAACTGTCACTTACACAAAAGCGAGGAATGTGAAAGAGGAAGGAGAGTTAATACATTGAAACAAATAGAGAGATCTGAAGTGACAAGCATAGCCTACTTCTGAAGGGTGCCGTGTCATGACTATATATGTGTGTACATGCATCTTTGTGTGTGCGCGCATAAGTATGTGTGTGCATTTGTGTGTTTATGCGTCTATCTCCAAACAAGGAACTGCCTTTGGGGAGAGAGCTCTGTCTAATCTCAGACTATGAGACATTTTCAGTAACAAACACTGAATCATGCAAAACATGTCACTGAGCCAGAGTACAGGCTCATCCGCGATGCGCTCCGCTTTCATGCTTTAATGCATAATGAAACTTCCCTGTCACTCACTAATGAGTTCAACATTATACTGGAAAGGTTATAATTAAACCTCAAATAAAGCTAAATCTAACAACGGCTCTGACACAAGCACAGCTGGAGGCAGAGTGACATGACAAGCGGTGTGTCTGATTTGGTGCGAGGCAGAATGGGGAATAAAATAGTGTCAGTGTCAGTTTTGTGAATGAAGTATTATAATAATGAAAGGAGACCAGAGAGAAATAACACGTGTTGCACATTCGTAAGATTTGGGGACTCCAGTAATTACAGCAAATAATACATTCTTGATTATATGTTTGAACCAAGGGCCAACCTCCAGAGCTTAAAATGAAGTAAGTATGGAACTGGCTTCAAAGTGCAGTTCCACTAGGTGCCACTTGAGGCTGACTCCAGAAGTGAGTCAATCCCCACAGACTCCCATGTGTCATGGTCCTCGGTGTGCGACACAGCGCTTTAGGTTGGACTTTTTTGAAAACTGCAAGTTTGGGCTGTTTTCCTTTTGACATCCTTTTATTGTTATTGAAGTGAGCCATGTTCTTAGTTTTGTTTATTTGTGTCTTCGGGCCTTCTTAGTTTAGTTACTGAGTCTTGTTTCTGGCTTATGTTTGATTCCCTCAGTGTGCCTGCCTCCTCAGGGGTCAAGTCTGTGTTTCCGTTATTTACTTCCTGTTTTATTTTCCTAGTCTCCTGTTCCCCGTGCATTATGTTTTCTTTTGCTTCCTTTGTCTCGTTAGTCTTATGGCTGTTCACCTGCTTTCCCACTCCTTCCACTCCCTCCTCGTTAACTCGTTAATGTATTTATTGTCCTTGTTTCCTCCTGTTCTGTGTCATGGTGTTGTCGGATGGTTGTGTTTTTTGCTTGTTCCTCACTGGATGAAGTTTCTTCTGTTTATGGATTACGTTCCCTTTGGAGGCTTTTTGTATTGTTTTGCTCATGAACCAAGAAATGAAGTCAAACCAAGTCTATGCAAGCCTCCTGAGTCTGCGTTGGGGCCCACACTTTGCCCGGCACACAGCCCATTCCATGACATCACGTTTATAAATGACCAACTTTAAAGCACTGAAAAGTTGGGATGTTCCCAGCGACTAAGTTACTGTTCATATGAGAGAAAGAAATTAGATTACTCAACTAACCAAAAAGACAGAAAACATTTAAAACTGAGCACATTTTAAATGGATGAAGTTAAACATCCATCCATCCATTTTCTTCCACTTATCCAATTTAGGGTCGTGGGGGGGCTGGAGCCTATCCCAGCTGTCAAAGGCTGGCAACCTTTCAAGCTAGGATTAGCCAACTAATATTATGGTTTGCTATGTGGTAAAGAGTTCTGCGTCAGTTCTGGTGAGTGAACTGCTAGTGTTTCATAATTGATTAGTAATTAGAAGATAATCCTTATCTGGATTATGGCAGCTGGACATTTAAGATGATGCTTCTGAACTGGAAAAGCAATGAGGACATGTTCCTCCAGCTCACAGTTGATATTATAATTGTAGCTGCAAGTCAGAACTTCAACCAAAGTTCTCCTTCGACTTAAAGAGGTAACAATCCCTGAAGAGGTGATTGTTTACATTTCCCAAATCAAAGAAGCTTTGCTTCTTAAAAATTGCACAGCCTACAGCTAAATTCTGTCTATAACAAACCCAAAGCCACATTTCATCCTTTACAAAAACACTTATCAACCACCACAAAGTTGGACTATAGAACAGAAAGCCACAACTTTGGTCCAAACTTCTAAACATCAAACTTCAGTGTAAACCACACTCCCTGCCACAACAGGGGGTGAGGAGGACGATGGAAGACGAAATGATACTATGGTAAGGGCATACACAAACAACAAAAAATTAACTGTACTCTTGCTGTTTTGGTTATAGTAGCCTTTAATGTCTTGCCAATGAAGCAAATTTTAATTGACTTGAGAGAGAAAAATGCAGAGAGAGGTGGGAGGGATGAAAGGTGGCATTACGAACATTTAAACAGCAAGAGTTGGAAGTCTTCCACATTCCTTCCTGCTCCTACGTCCCTCCCACATTTTTAGCACTCAGTACGTGCTGAAATGCCCGAGTGGATATGACCGCTTTCATCCAGCTCCAAGCGGCCCAGGAGAAAATCAAAAGGACTGTAAATGTCTCAGCGTGAGAATGGCATTAAAACCAATTCCATTCACTGAAGATGGGAAAGGGCTTATCCAAAGCGGACAAGAGCATCCAACCTCCACTTTAGGATCCCTGCACAGGGTAACAGATGATTCAAAAGCCTATGTCTGCTCCAAAACTTTCATACTCTGAAGTGAATTTGAAGCACTACCAAAAGTTACCAAAACACTGACACTGATTCTGCTGCATTTAAACTGGAGAGCTGGATATTCTTCCGACAGGGATCAAAAAGCACACGTATCTAAACGCCGCACACTTTTTCTTCTTTTGGGTTGTCAGTGGAGCAAAGTTACTAAATCCCAGAGGATGTACTGTAGACTCCACAGCACATCACAGCATCTTCTCTACAGTGCAGAGAGCTGTTACTCTGCATCCACGCACAGTTTCTCTTCTTGTGAGGTCTCTGTTGTTCCCTTTGTTGTGGCCGTTTTTGCTGTTAATGTACTGCGGTATGGTCACACTGGCCGTGTTAGTATGAAACATAACTTAAAACTATGCCATGACATAATAAACTTTGAAGCAAACTGAACAGGCTCAATTCAGGCTGCGCAGAAATAAACAGAAACAAAGCAAAGTTAGACACTTGTGATCATCTCTCTTTGCAGCTGACTTTTTAGCTAAACGGCCAGACTCCCACCCAGTTACATCTATGACGAGTAAATCAAGCATGCCACCTCAATTAAAATGCAAACGGTCCCATCTTCCACATGTTTTAACAAGCTTGCCTAGCGTATATTTATAGCTAAAATGTGGTGATAAACAACCCTCAGCTTACCAAGCAGCGTGGCAGACTGACAGTAACGCAGCGCAGGTGGGATTAATTCGAGGATGACTTACAGCAGGGTCAGGGGAGGGCACTGCTTCGCTGCACATAAATATTGATATGGTGAAAACTAAGGCTCTAACTTTAAAAAGAAAAAGTGACCTTACTGAGACAACTTCATTTATAGCGAGAGGACTGGTGTAGCTGCAGTGCAGCACAGCTTGGCTGGAGTTTTGGAAGGCCTCTCTTATCCTCTGCCAACGGATCCAGAGGCCAGAGGGGACTTGAGACGTTTTCGGAGGTTTTTCCCCCCCTGCCAACAGCTTTTTTGGAATGAGGCAGATGTAAACAATTACTGAGCAAAATGCTCGTGATGGGAAGGAAACAGATGAGGGATTAGCTGAGTTTCATCCCCAGTTTTGGTATTATTTGACACACAGGCAAGAGCTCTGTTTTTGTTTTTTTGTTTTTCTTTTAAGTAAGACGGAAAAAACTGACTTCACGTTCTCTCTCCGGTGCTGAAGACCACAGGATGTGGCTCAGCCAGAGCAGAACAGACAGAATCAGTGGTTTCTCTTCACCTGGGGGATTGTGTCAAAGAACTGAGAACTTCAGTGAGAATATCACGGATGGAAAAATGCGAATTTATAGAAAAACACGGGACTCCAAGGACAGGTCTGCTGATGCCATTCAATATTTGATGAGACAAACTGAAAAGAGCGGACGGGAGAAAGAGAAACATTTTGAGTAGAGCTGTGACCTTCTGTGATGCGCATTTTTAAATAGCCTTGAAATATCCATAAAACTGGATATCAAAGTAAATCGCAGCTGTTATTCCTAATCTCCATTCAGTGTTACACCTTTGGGATCAGTGCAAACCTGAAAGTTAGATAAACAGACCTGTTGGCAGAAGGGTTGCCAGTTAAACCAGCAAAACAGTGTGGTTGTACAGAGGAGCTCACTGCTGCTGTAAAAATAAAGAGTTTTTTTATACACTTGGTCAACATTCCCTGAATAGACAGAAGTTGTAAAAATACAAAAAAACACTGATTTCTTTCATCTCCTTAAGTGGTTGCTGAGCGCAACACACGCCCAGAATAGATTTTGGGTAACGACTCCCCACGCTGCCTGAATAATTCATCTCTGCTTGCCTTAGTATCAGGCTGGGAAGTTTCTGCCAAAAATAAAATCTCTAGTAAACACGAGCTCTTTCATATGTGTGTGTTTAAAAAAAGAGAATAAGAGACCATTACAGGGTAGAAATGTTGCCTGGCATTTTGGCAGCCTAATGTCTAGTTTATGGCACGAAAGTGAGCAGCGAAGAGGCAAGGAAGGAGGTCACGAGGTACACTGGTGGACAGCAGGCATTTCAAGTGTGCTTCTGAAATGGCCCGACACTGGCAGAGGTTTCCAATTTTTCAAAGAGGAAAAGGCCAGAATCATCTGCATCTACAAAAGGCACGCAGGGGTTACTGTCAGCTATGTGTGCCAACCTACAAAACCACATAAACTCGCAAGTGGAGATGCAGAAACTCAGTGAGTATCAACAGAAAGCAGTGACGTGCCAAACCATGAGATGTACAACACTACTACATTGTTTTCTTGCCAAATGGAACAGCGCCATGTGTCTTTTGAACACTCATAATGCTTTGACAGCAAATCCTGACTGATTGTGAAGGATATTTCTTGTCAAACAAGTCTGACTTGTTGCTGCATTGCGGAAGTTCATGTGGAATCTGATACTACGTGCAAACGTGAAACTGCTTCCTCTGTGACAGGACTGTGATAAGAGTGGGAACCCTAAGGTTTAAAAGTTCACAGTCTATCGCCTGCATGCACTTATCTAACTCAAGTAGGTGATGTTGCTAACCTTGATCTTGATGGTATGAACTATTTTGAAGCGCATATTAACATGTTTAGAATCGTCCGATATAATGGCTCAGTCACATTAGAGCAAAACTAGGGTGGTAACCTCTTTGTGACTAGATAAAAGTAGTAGTAAAAATTGGTGCTTATCTGGAGACCGCATTGAATTTTTTCACTTCAAGTGACTGACTGCAGGTAGTTGCGGTGACCATCTTCTCATCCTCGACTACTTTCAATCACAAGGCCACCTGGTGAAAAGCAAACTGTTTCAAAATTGCAGTCCGACTCAGACTGGCAGCAACCATCAGATTGGTGAAGGTTGGCAAATAATCGCTGAGTAATTTATAAATGCAGACAGATGCCAACATGTCCCCGTGAATCCGAGTCAGTCTGCACTGAAGAGTGCAAATCATCCACAATGCATCTCTTTGAAATAAAGGACACCACTCCGCTGGTGGTTAACTGGTCGTATCCTGCTTGTATTCCTATATAAATGAAAGGTTTCCCCAGCAGTGAGATCGTTGTCCTGCAGCACCTGCATCACTATTTGCGGAGGAATTTCTGAATTTCTGTTTCAAATCGATAAGGCTCTTGATACAGTCTGAATGGCGGTAGTTAATGTGAATTTCTGTGCATGGAGACGTCAACAGATTTGTAATTGGTGTCGATTTGATTTCCACCTCTAGAACTCCACCTTTAATGTCTGCTAATTAAATGATTTGATTAAAAGCACTTTCCAAACTATTTTTCTTGGCAACCCAAGAACATTTGAGGTGCTCCTGCACCCGAACTTCTAAACTACTAAGCTTCTATTCAAAAATTTGAATATGAGCACATGCACTTTTATGGTCCTTTTGAGCTTTTCCTTCCAGTCAGTCTTGCGGTTTAGCAGTAGGGTCATTTCATCTGAGATCACCGTTGGCCATCTGCTTGACCATCTCAGATTTGCTTATACATTTTACGGTCCAAAGTTTGGATGTATTAATGACTGCTGTGAAATTTTAGGTTTGTATATCAAATGCTTTTTGAGATATAGTTTTCGGGAAAATGGTCTGTCGACCCACTTCTAGCATGTTTTCCAAACTCTGAGGCAATGTTCAAACATGAAAACATAACTAAATTCTGGAGTTTCCAGATGCTACTCTGATTACAACTGAGACAATAATTTTGTTAAATATATGCAAATTTCTCATTTTCAAGACCTACTCTACATACTATTTCGAGACCTACAAGATATTCATGTTAGAACCTTATCTCAGATTTCAATGAGTGAAAAAAGGTCTGAAAGTGTGTGGATGGGCCTTTTTTTTTATAAAATAAATATCAACAAAAGTATTTGATATATGAAGCTAAAATCTCACAGCAATCATTATGTGTGTCTAAAGTGGAAACTGGAGAAAGTCGAGCAGAAAATATTCTACAAACGTGATGATTTTGAGATGACATGACCCAGTGATCGCTTATCACTATCGCTATCTCCAGTAACATCACACCACAAATGCACTAATACTCATACTGGTAAGCAAACCGGTTTTGCAAGGGACACGGATGCAGAGAGATACCAGTACGGCCTCGTACACAACCACATGTGCCCCTTAGGTAACTTTCTTTGTGTGTTACAAATTTACTTCGAGGTAAAGCAAGCGTCTATAAGAGTGACACAGACAAATCCCTCACTTTAAGCTTCACACACAGCAGGAATCTAAGAGAGAACAGGACTGTCACTGAGTCACCAAATGCACTTTGTTATGTGTATATGTGCACATATTTTTTTTCTTTGTGAAACAAAGATTTACTCAAGTCATCGTTCCTGGATCTGTCACTGAAGTCTTCTACTGTTGATATCACCACAACATCAGAATTATATTATTCTTATTCAAAACATAATTTCTGTTTCCATTGCTGACATGAGGAACAAAATCCTCACCACTTAATTAGAGGGGTGAGCCTACACTCACGCATCGTGTCTCTGAAATGTTCAGGCAGCTTTGAGTGCCGGGTAGCTGCCAATCGGTAATGAAGAACAAAAGCAGCACATCTGCTGTGGCTTTGGCAGGAGAGCACCAAGTCGGCCTCAAAGCAAACTCCAACCTTTTATAGTGACCATAAAAAGAGTGAACTCAGTGCTGGGATAAAAAACAAGATGAAAAAAAAATCATAATAATAATCTGGGTAAACAAAATCTGCTGGCTGTACAGAAACACGCTCCCATGGAAAGTCGACTGTGCTCCGAGGCAGCTCGAGGACAGCTATCAATAGGACTAATTCACGTAACCTAGAACTCGTAACTCTTCCCGCTGAGGGAACCGGACACTGTCATTATAGCAGCAGTTCTGGAAAGGAGGGAAAACACGCAAACTAGACAA
The DNA here is from genome assembly GCA_024447675.2 of Pterophyllum scalare. Lineage (NCBI taxonomy): Eukaryota > Metazoa > Chordata > Actinopteri > Cichliformes > Cichlidae > Pterophyllum > Pterophyllum scalare. The sequence continues at coordinate 82,695 of JAMQGT020000090.1, forward strand.
AAGTCTTGGCCTTTAAAAGCTCAAACGCTTCAAACAGATATCAAAAGATGGACCAGTCCAAAGAATTACAAACACTGGAGGCATGTTGTTGGAGATGTGGGTTTGGGCTTTAAGAAGAGCTGGAAGGCTAACTGTCCTGTAATAGTGAAACTGGAGGATTATTACTTTTACAAAAAAGACAGGTTGCTACAGTATAAAAATGTTTAATGGTCAGGTTAGGCTAGGAGAAAACGACTGAATTAGAGAAAGTGTAGCCACAAGTTCAACAGGGATGCACAATTTCTCTCAGAACATTGCAAAAACCAGTCCAAATGTGTGTGCATCTCTTTTGCAACATTATTTAATGTTTTTACTTATCGGAGTGACACTGTGTCAAATCTTAGATGCAGAGTGCAGCACTGAGGTCAAACGCTGATTTCTGGTATCTGAGCACTGGTGTGGAAGCCTCCCAACAGTGCGCTGGAGCCATCAGCTCAACGCTGTATTTTAGGGCTGCTGATTGGAACACGATTAAAGCACAATTTGCAGGGCCACGTCTGGGAAACAGAAAAGCTCCATCCATCACAACCCGATGAAGACATTCAGAGGAAACACGTGGCCAATCTGCATTTTTCACACAATATGTAACAGACTCCTTCAACTGTCCATATTCTGCTCTAAGATGGAGAAACACAAGCTGTTTACCTGCTTCTTTAAATCAGAGAGCATCATACACTGTATATGAGTCTAAAGAAACCCAAATGAATGGGACAAAAGTACATAAGCCCATTTTGCCTATTACTCACTTGATTTTTGTGTTCTATAAAAAATTTTCTTAATAAGTTTACTAAATAAAATATGACATTTTACAGCTCATGGGCCCACTTAAAGTAAAATAGAAGATAAAGGAGCTTTAGGGAATGGCTACTTCCTGATTCACCAGTATGAGTGTGTAGTTATTGCTATAGTTATGGGTATGATGGTATCCTCTGCGTTATTAAGACCATAAAGTATGTAATGCTTTCCTCTGTTATCATGCATTGATTATAAATTACAACAAAAAACTAAAAAAGCATCATTCTTGTGCATTGTAGGAATTATCAACACAGATGGAACCGATCTGTGACCAGAATGTTGGGTTCAGAATAACTAGCGCATAAAATTGTTAGTGCATGCCACAGCCACTAAGTTTAAGCAGTTATGTGTGACCAAAGAATATGTTGCATCATATTAAAATTAGGTTTTAGGAATTTGCCAAACAACAATGTTTGGCAGCTGAAAGACACACACAACCTCACTGGGAAAGCTACCACCACCCAAACAGCTCGTCTTGTTAAGACAGGGCGCGAGGTGCAGGGCTTTGGCTTGGCTCAGGCAAAACAGAGAGCTGCAAAGCAGAAATGAATCGCGACACACTGCTGCCTCATCCTCATGCTGCATTAAGAGAACAACAGGCCTGCAGCAGTAAATCCTATCCCCAAGCAGTGACATGCCTCCTGTCTTCCCTGCTTAAAATGGCAGAGTCCAGTCCATGGTAATGCTACATATCTGAGCTGCTTGTGTTATTTGGTGTCACTAACACCAGGTTATATGCTTCTGCAGGCTATGCAGCTTCAAAAGCTTCAGAACCTGTGAGGACTGTGGACTTTTTTAAAAACATTAATTTTCAAAATTTTCCACGATAACAGTCAAGACATAATTTCTTGAAAACAAAAAAAACAGAGTGTCTCACTGGGGCCTTCCTGTGTGGAGTTATCACCTTCTTCCCATGTATGGGTGGGTTGTCTTCAGGTAACTGTGGCTTCCTCCCTCAGTGCAAAGACATGCATGGTGTTAGGCGAATTAATTAAATTGGCCATAGGTGTGACTATGAATGTGAATGGTTCTCTCTGTGTGTTAGCCCTGTCTGACTGGTAACCTGTCCAAGGTGTACCCTGCCTCTGGCCCCATGACAGCTGGGATAGGCTCCAGCACCCCTGTGACCCTGAACTAAATAAATGGAAGGATGGAAAATAAAAAACAGTTTTATACAATGTTTAACACTGATAAACATTGTATTGTGTAATGTGATTGGAAAGTCGTAGCGGAGAGCACAGGTAGGGGTTAAAGGTTAAAGGAGACACGGATGCTTGGAAGGTCTGTTCAAACAAACGTCATGTCATTTGAAAATCCTACGCCAACTATGTGGTTTCCTGTGAATTTTCTGATGGGTGCTCTTACGTAATGCTAGGAAAACTCCTGTTATTGACACGAAAGGATCAATAAAAATCTGCTAAATTTAAGCAGGGTAAAAAAGTGGGCTTAAATAAGATTAAGTGTGCATACAAGACTGGAGGACAAAGGCCACCTGCTATTCATAAATGCATTGATTCTCATATTTAGTCTAAAAAATTCTCTACACCCCATTCTGGAAAACAGCTTCTGCCTGTACTGTACCTGAGAGCTTACCTAACCATCCTCCTCTCAAACTCTTGCTAATAAGTACAGTAAACAAGTTTAATAATTCAGTAGTTAGAGCTGCTATCCCAGGAAGAAAATATTCTTGCTGTGTTGTGCAGCAGGAAATAAGTAAATTACTGATGCTATGATATTTGCAGGACTCACCTAAGCTGGACTTTTGAAGGACAAGAGCTTTTCTAATATCCATCTCAGTATTTCAGTATTGTAAGAGTATGGTGTCATCTTTATATTCTGCATGTATTCACGATACAATAGGAAAAAAAAAGAAAAAATCAGGCCTTTGACAACTTTTCTCTGGTCACAGCTGCAATCTAAAATTATATACTTACTTCCTGCCTGAAAGGGCTGAAATGTAACTCTAAATCTCTGTATGCTTACATCTGTGAATGTGCAAATTGAGGATTTACAAATTGAAGTGTCTGAAAAAGACAAAATGTCCAGCAGCGGTTCTCTAGGCAAAAATGTCAAGTTGATGCCAGAGGTCAGACTGCTGATGGGAAGGAGGAAAAGTAACCCAAGTAACCATTTGTCACAACCAGGGTGTGCAGAAAAGCACCTCTGAATGCACTTCAGACACTTCAAACCTTGAAGTAGATGGGTTACAGCAGCAGAAGACCGCACTGGGTGCCACTCCTGTCAGCTAAGAACAGGAAACAGGCTAAAATTTGATTTCTACTGTGACATTCAGATTGCAGGGTCAGATATTCTCAAATAAGCACCCTGGGGCGACTGTTTGCTGTGATTTAGTGCTATATAAATAAAATTGAACTGAATCTGCAGCAACTGACTGTTGCTGTCATGACAATATGATCCAGAATCAAAGAAGAAGAAGAAGATTTGGGGGAAAGCACCATAGTGATGAAAGCTAACAATACACCGGTGGACCAAACTAGGAACCGCAGTCGGAGGTGAGCACCAGAAATAACACTGAAAAAGACAACATGAGTTCAGTGATAATAAAGCTAAAAAAAAATGCCTCTAAGAGAAATAATGAAGACCTAAGACAAGAAACCAACCACATGGGACAAGAAATCAACAGCAAACTCACAACAAACAGTCGCCTCAAGGCGCTTTGTATTGTGGGTAAAGACCCTACAATAACACAGAGAAAACCCAACAGTCAAAACGACCCCCTATGAGCAAGCACTTGGCGACGGTGGGAAGGAAAAACTCCCTTTTAACAGGAAGAAACCTCCAGCAGAACCAGGCTCAGGGAGGGGCAGTCATCTGCTGCGACCGGTTGGGGCTGAGTGGAGAGAGACAGGACAAAAGACATGCTGTGGAAGAGAGCCAGAGATTAATAATAATGATTAAATACAGAGTGAAGTATAAACAAGTAAATAAAGGTGAATGAGAAGAAACAGTGCATTATGGGACCCCCCTCAGCAGCCTAGGCCTATAGCAGCATAACTAAGGGGTGGTTCAGGGTCACCTGATCCAGCCCTAACTATAAGCTTGATCATAAAGGAAAGTTTTAAGCCTAATCTTGAAAATAGAGAGGGTGTCTGTCTCCCGAATCCAAGCTGGGAGCTGGTTCCACAGATGAGGGGCCTGAAAGCTGAAGGCTCTGCCTCCCATTCTACTCTGAAGTATCCTAGGAACCACAAGTAAGCCAGCAGTCTGAGAGTGAAGTGCTCTATTGGGGTGATACGGTACTATGAGGTCTTTGAGATAAGATGGGGCCTGATTATTCAAGACCTTGTATGTTAGGAGAAGGATTTTAAATTCTACTCTAGATTTAACAGGGAGCCAATGAAGAGAAGCCAATATGGGAGAAATATGCTCTCTCGTCCTAGTCCCTGTCAGTACTCTAGCTGCAGCATTTTGGATCAGCTGAAGGCTTTTCAGGGAGTTTTTAGGACAGCCTGATAATAATGAATTACAGTAGTCCAGCCTAGAAGTAATAAATGCATGGATTAACTTTTCAGCGTCAATCTGAGAAAGGATGTTTCTAATTTTATAAATATTGCGCAGATGTAAAAAAGCCGTCCTACATATCTGTTTAATATGTGCATTGAAGGACATATCCTGGTCAAAAATGACTCCAAGATTTCTCACAGTGTTACTGGAGGCCAAAGTAATGCCATCCAGAGTAAGTATCTGGTTTGACACTGTGCTTCTAAGATTTGTGGGGCCGAGTACAAGAACTTCAGTTTTATCTGAATTTAGAAACAGGAAATTAGAGGTCATCCAGGCCTTTATGTCTTTAAGACATTCCTGCAGTTTAACTAACTGATGTGTGTCATCTGGCTTCATGGATAGATAAAGCTGAGTATCATCTGCATAACAATGGAAATTGATGCAATGCTTTCTAATAATACTGCCTAAGGGAAGCATGTACAATGTAAATAAAATTGGACCTAGCACAGAACCCTGTGGGACTCCATAATTAACCTTAGTGTGTGAAGACGACTCCCCATTTACATGAACAAATTGGAGTCTATTTGATAAATATGATTCAAACCACTGCAGTGCAGTACCTTTAATACCTATGGCATGCTCTAATCTCTGTAATAAAATGTTATGGTCAATAGTATCAAAAGCTGCACTGAGGTCCAACAGGACAAGCACAGAGATGAGTCCACTGTCAGAGGCTGTAAGAAGATCGTTTGTAACCTTCACTAATGCTGTTTCTGTGCTGTGATGAATTCTGAAACCTGACTGAAACTCTTCAAATAAACCGTTCCTCTGCAGATGATCAGTTAGCTGTTTTACAACTACTCTTTCAAGGATTTTGGAGAGAAAAGGAAGGTTGGAGATTGGCCTATAATTAGCTAAGACAGCTGGGTCAAGTGATGGCTTTTTAAGTAGCGGTTTAATTACTGCCACCTTGAAGGCCTGTGGTACATAGCCACCTAATAAAGACAGATTGATCATATTTAAGATTGAGGCATCAATAATTGGAAAGACTTCTTTGAACAGTCTAGTAGGAATGGGATCTAATAAACATGTTGATGGTTTGGAGGAAGTAACTATTGAAGTTAACTCCAAAAGATCAACTGGAGCCAAAGAGTCTAAACAAATACCAGCAGTGCTGAAAGCAGCCGAACATGAAGATAAATCTTGGAGATGGTTTTGAATAATTTTTCCTCTAATGTCTAAAATTTTATTTGTAAAGAAATCCATGAAGTCATTACTAGTTAAAGTGAAAGGAATACTGGGCTCTACAGAGCTCTGACTCTTTGTCAGCCTGGCTACAGTGCTGAAAAGAAACCTGGGGTTGTTCTTATTTTCTTCAATTAATGATGAATAGTAAGATGTCCTAGCTTTATGGAGGGCTCTTTTATAGAGCAACAAACTCTTTTTCCAGGCTAAATGAGCATCTTCTACTTTAGTGAGACGCCATTCCCTCTCCAGCTTACGGGTTATCTGCTTTAAGCTGCGCGTTTGTGAATTATACCACGGAGTCAGGCACTTCTGATTTGAGGCTTTCCTTTTCAGAGGAGCCACAGTATCCAAAGTCGTACGCAGTGAGGATGTAAAACTATCAATGAGATAATCTACCTCAGTGGGAGCAGAGTTCAGGTAGCTGCTCTGCACTGTGTTGGCACATGGCACTGAAGAGCATAATAATGAAGGAATTAGATCCTTAAACTTAGTTACAGCACTTTCAGAAAGACTCCTACTGTAATAAAACTTATTCCCCACTGCTGTGTAATCCGTTAAAGTAAATGTAAATGTTACTAAGAAATGATCAGACAGGAGGGGGCTTTCAGGGAATACTGTTAGGTCTTCAGTTTCAATGCCATATGTCAGGACAAGATCCAGAGTATGATTAAAGTGGTGGGTGGGCTCCTTTACATTTTGACAGAAGCCAATTGAATCTAATAATAGATTAAATGCAGTGTTGAGGCTGTCATTTTCAGCATCTACATGGATGTTAAAATCACCCACTATAATGATTTTATTTGAACTGAGCACTAAATCAGATAAAAAGTCTGAGAAATCAGACAGAAACTCTGAGTAAGGACCAGGTGGACGATAGATAATAACAAATAAAACAGGTTTTTGAATTTCCCAATTAGGGTGGGCAAGACCAAGAGTCAGGCTTTCAAAAGAATTAAAACTCTGTCTGGGTCTTTGATTAATTACTAAGCTGGAATTGAAGATTGCTGCTACTCCTCCTCCTCGACCTGTGCTTTGAGCATTTTGACAGTTAGTGTGACTCGGGGGTGTTGATTCATTTAAACTAACATATTCATCCTGCTGTAACCAGGTTTCTGTAAGGCACAATAAATCAATATGTTGATCAATTATTAAATCATTTACTAACAGGGACTTGGAAGACAGAGACCTAATGTTTAATAATCCACATTTAATTGTTTTATTCTTTTGTGCAGTTGATGAAACTATATTATTTATTGTTTTTGAATTTTTATGCTTAAACAGTTTTCTGCTGATTTTAAGTTTGTTTTTTGGTGGTCTGGGAGCAGGCACCGTCTCTATGGGGATGGGGTTTTGGGGGGATGGCAGGAGGAGAGAAGCTGCAGAGAGGCGTGTAAGACTGCAACTCTGCTTCCTGGTCTCAACCCTGGGCAGTCAGGTTTTAGGAGGGTTGATAAATTTGGCCAGATTCCTAGAAATGAGAGCTGCTCCATCCAAAGTGGGATGGATGCCGTCTCTCCTAACAAGACCAGGTTTTCCCCAGAAACTTTCCCAATTATCAATGAAGCCCACGTTGTTTTTTGGACACCACTCCGACAGCCAGCGATTCAAGGAGAACATGTGGCTAAACATGTCACTCCGGGTCTGATTGGGGAGGGGCCCAGAGAAAACTACAGAGTCCGACATTGTTTTTGACAACATTGTTGCAGAAATGTAGCAGAGAGCCAAGCGGGAGAAGCTCACCGATTCAAAGTGACGGTCA
>JAMQGT020000090.1:95000-160404 GCA_024447675.2 Pterophyllum scalare
AGCCGTCTCTCTCCCACACTGACCACTGCCCCGCTCTACATCTCCCTCTTGTGGTTACATGACGTTTGAGGTCAGACTGTCAGTGTGGGCTGGTTAGTGGTAACCTTTCTTCCACAGAATAAACTAAATTATTAAACTGATCCATGAACACATGCTCCACAGGGAGGCTGTGGCTTAGGAGGTAGAACAGGTCATCTACTAATCAGAAGGTTGGTGGTTTGATTCCTGGCTGCTCCAGTCTGCATGCCAAAGTATCCTTGGGCAAGATACTGAACCCCAAGTTGCTCTCTGATGCAACAGTTGGAGTGTAAAAGTTAGATAGTAAACATTTAGCTGTAGAAGGAAGTGCTTGTTGTCAAGGGTCGCGCTGCTGTGCAGGCAGGAAGGAGGAAGGACCCCAAATGCAGACTCCGGGAAGGTGCTTTTAACACACACGTTTATTTACACAATCACAAAAACACGAACGGGAACTCTCCTCGGGAACACACACTGGAAAGGGAGAGACGCAGGGAAGACAGCAGGGCATAACCACAATGACACGACAACGAGGCACAGAAAACACCGGACTTAAATACACAGGAGGAAACACAGGCGATGCACATTACACAGACGAGACAGGAGGAAGCAAAACTGAACAGGACTCACAGAGACCACAAGACTATCAAAATAAAACAGGAAACACCAGGGAAACAAGGACGCAGACCTAAAATACAAAACATAAGACACCGGGCCACCGGCCCGGGACCACGACACTTGTATGAATGTGTGTGAATGGGTATACGTGCTGCATAATGCACTCTGAGTGCTTAGCTAGAGTAGATGTATATAAGAACTTGTCCATTTCACCCCATCATGTAGCTGTCAGGGTTGTAGGTTTAATCCTGACTGGAGACACACACACACACACACACACACTGTACTGTATCTCACATGTCAGATCATCTTTTTTTACTGTGGCCCTTAAATTATAAATGGGGACAATCAAATTTGTCTAATTTTCTTCCAGAAATCCTGTTTGTGATTTAATTATCAAAATTCCAAAGAATTTTCAAGATTTTGGAATTTTATAACATTTCATCATTAACAAAAGGATAAAAGCGAAGAGAGGGAAATGAAACCTATATGTAGGTTACACCATTCTAAATGAATTACAGGCCTTAGTGACCTCGTTCCCTGATGAAGAAACATCTAGGTGGCTGTCTGCTCCATCCCAGCTGGCATGTTAAAGAAAAAGCAATATATGTGGAAAATAAAAAAGCATGGAGAGAAACTTCTGGAAATGATTCGGTTTTGGATTATGTTAAAGTCAATATGAAACTGTGGCACCTCAAAGCTTTGTTCAAAATTAAACTCCACTTCCCTCGTTTTTCTCAATAGGCTAAATCCAGGATCAGCTGGATTGGCCTTTAAAAATCTATTCTAAATCCAATCAGATCCTTAACTTCTCACCCACAATTGTTAAGCACACTAGCAATGTAAGCTGGGGGGGGGGTAATCCTTCATTCTCCAGGGTCCCGGGCACGCCAACACCACTGGGGACAGGGACCGCCACTCACTGACTGACATGTATGTGGTCAGAGAAAGTTAATCTCATAGGGAGAGCACTGTGACCCATGACAGGCTTACACACACACACACACACACACACACACACACACACACACACAGAGTGTGTAAATAGCTGTTGAGGATTTATCTCCAAGCGGCTTCAGTCTGCCACACCTCACTGAATAAGCTTGCAATTCCAGGCTCATCCCACTGGAGATAATGAAGCCCAAATTTCAAGTTTAATTTGTGTTCTGTTGTCCTCCACATGTCTCCTTCCTTCCTTCCTTCCTTCCTTCCTTCCTTCCTTCCTTCCTTCCTTCCTTCCTTCATTTAGCTACCCCAAAGTTCAAGCAGTGAATGCTGATGAATGGCACTAAAAGGAGGACTAATGTGATTTTGATCAAAAAACAAACAAGCGCACCATTTTTCCACTCTTTATTCCAACCAGATCAGATCGGAGTTCGGTGCTCACAAACCTCAGCCGGGAAGACGACTCAGAGGTATGCGATCGGGTCATCTCATCTGCTCAAACTGGATGATCACAACCAGCGTTTCATTTCAACATGATGCTGATAAAAATCAACACAGCGGTGGCATGCCGCTTCTCCCCAGTCTGACCACACACACACACTCATTCCAAAACGTGCACTCATGAACCACAAGCAGTCACACATAAACATCCTGAGGCAGCAGCGTTTGACAGCAGGCACCTTGAACAAAATGAGTCACCGTCCAAAAAGAAAGACAAACAACTCAAAGTAAAATTGTCTCTTACTCATATTAATGCAGGAAAGTGTCGTGACAGTAGCACCTCCCTCCTAATTCTATGTTTCACTCAACTAATATATGTGTTTAGCAATACAGCAGATTGACCTTAATTCTCAATTCCGAAAAAGTAGCAATTACACAAGAAAAAAAACAAAACAAAACAGCCTTCCTTCCAAGTCCCTTTGATTAATAGCGTCTGTGTCTGGCATAGTTCAGTGATGATTGGATTTACAACAGTGTAATTGATGGGTGAACTCCTACTGTGAGACAAACGTCAAGACAGGATTTCTTTCCAAGCTGCAAGCGTGAAGATTCCTAGTGTGTGAGGAAGGAGAGAAGTCGTACAGAGTAAGAGCCAAACCATCTGCTGGTAAAATGAGCAGGAGATTTGTGGAGATTTGTGAGAGGTGAAGCTCAGGTCCTCCTTCCTCAGAGATTGGAATACAGATTGAGGACTGAGCTGAGTGAGAGAAGAGTGAATTGAGTGTGTTTAATAGAGTACAATGACTCCACAGAGTGGGAACAAAGAGTCTTTCACACACCTGGATGTGTATGTTGAGCTGAGATGAGATCATAAATTAGTAGATAGGGAACAGATAGGAATGTAGGTGAGAACTGCCGGGCAAGGGGTTTGGGCAAGGGGAAGAGGGTCTTATAGGGGCTGAAGAAGTGAATGAAGGACAAAAAGAAGGGGGGGTGTGTGTTTGCCTTCAGGGTTTGTGTAACGCCTACTGAAAACAGCACGCTGAGGAAACTTGTGTGTACAGGAACCACCCTGATGGTCAGACATGTGTTCCTACTGAGACACAGCACACAGGTGGAAAAAAATTGAAGTGAGCTGCACAGATCTTATCACCTTGTTGTCTGAGTTGTAGTGATATCTTGATGTGATGGGATTCATGGTTTGTCTTTTCCCTCTGGCAGGTCATGTTCTTGGTTGTTTTTGTATGAATGAATTCTTCGGTTTTCCTTATCATTGCAGTCTCCCACCATGGGCACCATGGGCATGGACACTATGAAAGGTCAGTTCTTCCAAACACAAGCTTGGATACCAATTATGGTTGATGCAAACTAACGTGTCCTTTGTGCAAATAGATGTCTCACTTTTCTGTATACACAACATCCAATGCACGTGTCCTGGGAGACAGAATGGTTGTTCTGAGGCTTCTTTCTTATTTTTAGGGAATTTCTATTTCTTATCTGAATCACAGCTCAAAAGATGGACAAAATTAAGCTTCAGGCTCAAAGTAATGTGTAACGATGACCTGAGCTCTCTTATCAGTACAGCTTCAGGGCTGACACGGGTGGGAAGAAAGTTCCTCTTCCTGGCAGGGTTAAGTGCCAGATTTAAACCACAACAGATGACAGACAAACACTTTGGTTCATAATCTAATGCTAATGTGAACCATTAAACGACAAAGTGAAGTATAAGCAAGAGGAATTCCTGAAAGGGGACTTGTAAACCTGCTACAACTTTATGAATGCAGCTTTCTTGGACATATTCCCCATTCAGGGAATACCTGTCAGGATTGTTTCAAGGAGAGCTGTTTTTTATTTTGTTGCAAGCAGCAGACAGACTGTTTCCGACAGGTTCTGGTCCACTGGGACATCTCTCTCTCCAACCAGCCAATTTGGGCCTATCTGCAGCTGTTTGTAGAGAGGTTACCAGTGGTTACAACATTCCTCTCCTTGAATGGGTGGCCAGAATTGGGCACTTTGGGACATTTTCTCCTTTTTGCTCATGTGTCCTGGTAGATTTTTCAAATTATGTTGCCAGTGTGGGAAAAGCTCAGACGCATCTTTGATATAACCACTGTTAAATCTTAGAATCCTCCAGCATGGTGCCATACCCATGCAACTCATGGTTAATCACTTCAACCATTTATTTCAAAATAAATGAAGCCTAGCTTTGACAGGTAATAAAAAAAAAGTCCTGATTCTCACCAATGTCAGCTATTAACACTTTCAATTAGGGATGCACCAATCTGCTATTTGGATTAGCTATCAGTCTGATCCTGAATCAAAAAGCTAGATGTGTAAATGGTGATAATGCACTAATCCACAGAGTCCATTTTATTCAGCCCAGGAAAGCTAACATGGCAAGCAAGAAGATAACCACAAAACAACAGGAATGGGAAGGTATTTCTCATTTGCTACATGTATGGTTACAAATGTTTCTGACTTAACTGCAAACTGTGGTCACATGACCTGATGTGCCATAAAAACCTATTACACCATCTCTGGCTCAGAGAAGAATAATAGAATAATATAGAAAATAGAAAATAATTGTTTTTACTTTTGGACAACTTCATCAATATATCTGTAATGCATGACAAACGTGCACACAGTCTCACTTTTCAAAGTTTATCTTCTAGAAGTTGTCAACATAATGGAGGATGGTGTCACCATGGTGAGAGGAAGGTGACAAATTGAAGTAAAGACGTTTTCTGAATGAAAAATATCCATGAATATTAGAACATCAGAGGTAATTACATCAAGGCTAAAGCTGAGCTCAAACATCACACTCGTGTCGGTCCTCTGGAGATTACAAAAGCCTCTGTGCGATTAAGTAAAAGCTCACCAGTAAAAGCCAGTGTGACACACAATAGAAAGAAAAAGCTTTATGAAGCCTGTTTTTACTGTGTGAAACTTAGAGGCGATATTATGTCAGAGAAATTCACACAGGCTTTTGGTGTGTCACAGAAAATAAAATCCAAAACTTTCCAAACTACTCAGAGAGAAAATCTAAGGGTGGCCATGAAAAAATGGCAGTTTCAAAGGCCTTCAGAGGTACTCTGCTGCAGCCCTGGCTTAACTGACTGAGAGACCTAAACCAAACCCTGAACATACCACGGGCAGCTTGGGGCCACATTTAGGGCCGTGAGGGCAGAATGGGAAGAGAAGTAACCCAGGGGAGACCACAAGAGACCAGAGTCTGTGTTTCACATGAAGGAAAAGAAATGCTGGGAGTGCCGAATGGAAGGACAAGGGAGACGAAGACAGGGAGAGCAGGAGTAAGAGGGAGAATTCACAGCCAAATCCAGCAAAAGTGAAGTGAACCAGAGCAGAACAAGTGTAGGTCACATCCATACAGGAAAGCAAATCCTGGAAATACAGCACTTTACTGAGTGAACTCCAGTCAGTCGGAGGGCTAAAATATACACACAAACCCACAAGCAGGGAGGTCAGGCATATTAAATAAAAATACTGGAATCTATGCCACTGTTGGCACTGCCGTAGATCTAGGAGTTTCAAAAAAACTTGAGTAGAATAATAAAACTTGTGAGTTAAGCAGTCTGGAGTGTTATTCCCCTAGCCATGGCATGAAAAATAGCCTGAGTGCTTCTGCTGCGGTGGAGGCCCAGTGAAACTGGATCATGAGCTGAAGCAGCAGCTCAGCGGGGGACAATGTGTGGGTTTAGAAGCCCGGACTTTAACGAGGTGTCAAACTGATCAGTTTGGCACCGACCAAACTGATACAACCACCCGCCCAACACTGGTGTGGCCTGAGCAGCACCCAGGAAAAAACCACAGGGGACTTTCAAACAAAGGAATCAGTCCTCTCAAAGATGTTCACAGCTCATTATCGGGCTGGAATTAGTACACTTGTCTCCTACCGGAGTCTTAATATCAACAGTCCATGTTTTGCATGAAAAGATTTTGCTGACATGCTTAGTAAAGAGTGATAGTCATGAGTCACACTTCCTAAACATGTTTGCAGTACACTATTGCTGAGAGCATCGTCGTAAAGCCTGACTGGTAAGGAGGAAAGTTGCCTCCAGAGCTGCAGCAGGCAAAGAACTGCACAGCAGATCTTGTGATGGTGAGGCTGAAATTTGTGGATGTACAATGAATACAGAACATTTAATGGAATGTCAAATATTTCCATCCAGTTAAGTTGGATGGTGTTTTTCAGAGATTCAACAGAGGCTGAACCAGAAGAAACAGAATCTATGATACTGTCAGGCAATAAGAGCCTTGTCATTTCCCCCATTCCCCATTTTTGCAGCTATTTTAGTGGGAATAAAAACACAACCTATAGCAGGAGTGGCTGAATATTCACAGCTCACATTAGCACCTAGTAGTAATGCAATTTGTAATCTGAGTAAAATGGCATTTCAGGCACAGTTTATGGCTCTTCCAGAATAAAAGAAGCTTGGTTTACATCAGATTAAACTTACCTGGAAAGAGCCCCTTATGTGTAATCCCCCTACCCATCAACAGATGGCAGTGTTCTGTCTGTGATTGTGAGGGGAAGGAGGCAGGAGGAGCAGAGCAGACCAAAGCACAGGGAGAGGCTTCTGTAATGATGGATCTAACCTTGGGAGATGATTTTAAGGCTGTAAATGAGCCGCCACTGACAGCAGGAGGCAGAGACCAGGCAGAGCTGAGCCTTCTCCCCTCAGAATTAAAGATTAACATTCTTTTACATTCATATTACAGGCATTTAGCAGCATCTTCCATCCTCTGCGACAAGTGCAGTAGGATAAGCTTTAAGCTGCAAGTTAACCAACTAACAGAAAAGAGCAAGGCTGTAGTAAACATCTGGCTGATGAGTAGATTGCAGATTGCATATTGCATAATGGGTTGTCAATTTTTCATATTTAACATTTTCAAACGCATGAAAAAATGTACCTGGTAAACATCTCTGCATGCTGCTAGTGGGAGAAGAAGCATAAATAACAGAAGAGGGTAAAAAGGGGGGTTTGAGAAAGGAGGTGTGAGCATAAAGAGGTAGAGGTCAGGGGGAAAAGAGGACACACGGGGAGGAAATGGGGACAGGAGGAGGATACAGAGAAAGGGGGCACGAAGGAGGATGCAGCAGACAGGGAAAAGGTCAGCTGCCTCTTCAGCACTTCTTTTGATAAACTGACAAAAACAGTGGCCTGGATAAATCCTCCTTTCTCTTTGTTTCCCGAGATGTTGAACATGGCATCTCTATGTCTATAAATGGGCTCCTGTGAGGCAGAAGCAGTCAGCTTGAACTGTAGAAACTCAGCAGAGAATAGATGCACAGAAGTGTGCAGGGAGCTGGGTGTTCTCCTAACAGCACTGTTTTCAGTTCGAAAAACCAAGTGGTCATCTGCAGGTGACGGGAAACAAAGTGAGTCAGACTTTTTGTTTCCTTTTAACAGTCACCAAAAGTCATAACATAAAGTCTGCAAAATGCATGTCGATACGGTGAGAAAATATTACTTTCCATAGAGTGAGAGTTAATACTGTTTACCACAGCGAAGTTTCACTTGGTAATAAGAAATTTCTTTTTTAAGAACAAATCTGCACCAGCTTATGTTCTTTACGTCGGTTCTTTTGCAGCACAGAGGCTCATCTGAAGTAATTACTGCCCGGACATCAGCTCTCTGCTCCTTCACAAGTCACTAACTCAGCTCCTGCAGCTCAAACTAACATTACCTCCCACTCAGAACAGCATCCACTCACCACATACTGAAAGCCCATAGTAAATATTCAGGTTATTCCAGCAGTAACCACAGTCCAATCCCCTCCTGTAAGATAACATAATGCTAAAAAATATTTATGATAGGGTCTCCCAGTGGCTCAACCAGTCAGCGCCAAAACCACATACTCCAATCTTGGCACAAAAAACTAGCTTACACTAAGCTTTCAAAGAGCTTTTCTGCTGACTTTCAAGTATCAGCTGTCATAAAAGGTGAAAAATAGCCTGAAAGGGAGACATGACACATCTCTGCTGCCACTGCATGTTAATAAGGACATGAGATCATTTAGTCAGCAAATAACATCATCAATCAAAACACAATAAAAAAAAGCACCAATCGAGCAGGAACCGGTCCATCTGCATGTGAACGCTCTTACTCCAACTGACAAAGGTTCATGTGGGACAAAGTTCAGTAAACAAGGATTTCTGTCCACTTTCATCACTGCTGCAAACTAATGTGAAGACAAACGGTGGCTCAGAATTCAACTTTAAATGTTATAACAGCAAACAAACTAAAAGAACAATACAAGGCAGTTTATCAAAATGTTTTAGAGAATAATCTAATCCAAAATATCAACTTTAAGACAGTTTAAGATTTCACCTTCTCTAAACAGTTCCTCTCTGAGTTAAATAAACTCAAAGCTTTGCTGCAAGTTTCATTTCAGACTCTACACACACACACACACACACACACACACACACACACAGATCCAAAGGGCATCATGAGCACAATAAATACATTGATGAAGAGGAGAGGAAAAGGGTTAAAAGTGAAGCTTTTATGTAATTAGACCTAAAAGGTGAGCTGTTGGAGTGGAGTGGCTGATACGACTCATGTCAGTAATGAGAGTTTTAGCAGGTCTGTAACAACAAGGTTGTGATCAGCTGACTTCTCTGTCAAGGAAACGCTAAAAATGATGAATGAATGCTCACAAAAAAAAACTGCTATCAGATACACAGTCTTACAAATGGCAATGACACACTTCCACTCCCCTCCTGCGGGGAAGTACACATCATCGGGCTGGGTCAGAGGTCACAGCGTATGACAGCAAAGAAACGGTATCGAAACTGACTGCTATATCCTCGTATTCTACGTACTCGAAGGTCTCAAAGAGCAGGAGAGAAAAAGAAAAGGACAGATAGACTTAGAAGTAATGGAGTTTTCCAGTCTGGTCAGATGTGAGCCTGCGGCTGCACCACTGCTGCTCCTCCTCTGGCTGCTGTGGTCAAATGCTATTAAGGACCCATAAGAGAGACGGATTGCTGCTGACAGGCTGAAGAAAGACCCAAGAATATTTATCTGGGTTTCTTTGACGTCTTGGTGTTTAGGAAGGTGGTGGTGGGAGATGCAGTGGTGGTGGTGTGGGGGTGGGGGGTTACATGGTTAGAATTTATGCTGGATCCCTAGTTCATGACCTCCCTCCCTTCTCAAAGCGGGTCCTTGTGTTGCCTCTAATTTGACAGGCCTAGCCCCCCGGTCTCTGGTTGAGCTTGGAGCTTTTCTTTTGGTTGTTATTTCAGTAGTACTATTACAACAGAGAACCGACAAAACATATACTTAACTTGTCACGATTATGAGGCTTTCGCAGCTTCCATCAAGAAAAAAAAGCCTGAAAATTGTGAAAAGTGTAGTTTGATTAAGATTGCAGAGAGCTGCCTGGTGAGAGAGAGAAACTCAGTATGTATAATTTATAGTAGCTCCATGCCATTGGGAAAAACTCAAATGGCATACCAATTAAGTTATTTTCTCTGGTTTTTGGAGGACTGGTGATTATTTGGGATAGAGGAGGTGCAGGGAGGCCTTTTTGGGTTTGGCTCACATCACGCCTGAGGTATGGGGATCCTCTCTTTTGGTCCTTGTGACCACTGACATCTAGGGTTACATTCAGTAGAGCTGCCTCACTTCCTGCATTGCTCATTTGAGGACTAGTTTTACCTTCTGTTTGTTTGTGTTTCTGGGTGTGTGTGTGTGTGTGTAATATATAGTTTGTATGTGTATCTTCTAGTGAGCGTGTGCAAAGTGCTGATGTGCACAGAAATGGCTTTGCAACAAATGGCAATCGGTTATTTGCACTGACAGTTCCTGCCTTTGTACCTGACACATCTAGAGAAACCAGGTGTTATGAAATCCATCCAAATGGTACCCCGGGAAAATCAAAGGCTCATCAACTTTGTTTAACAAAAATCACAGCTCACATTTTACTGATTTCTGTTTACTGTACATCACTGTCATAAAGACTCAAGATTCATTAACTACAAATAGAATGTGAAAAGGCTGCACAGTGTCAGGGTCAGGGGGGTTGGAGTTTTTGTGATGTTAATGCCTCTTCAGCATTCTGTCAATGTCCTGTGTTTGACCTTACCATCTTTAATAACTTTGCTCTTTTACTTTTTCTTTGTTACCTCCTTTGTGACCGGGTATTTATGTAGTTTGTCATTTTGTGCATTACTATTTGTTGAGCGTTGCTTTAGTTTATTCTCTGTGCTTTGAAGTCTGGAAATCCTATCCATTGTTTGTGACTCTGTGGATTTGGTGCGTTGCTCTGTGTTTCACTTGTTGGTTTTAGTTACTGTTGACCTGCGGGTTGTTTCTAGTTAGTTCCCTTCGTCTGCATTTGTCCTTTGTCTTTTCATGCGCCCCTGTTTACTCCTTCTGTTCAGTGTCAAATTTTTTGTGGCTTGTGTTGTGTTTACTTCCCTTGCCTGATTATGTTTATGGTTTCCAACTGTGTCTCTCACCCGTTGTCTCTCCTCTTGTTATCCTGTGAGTGTTTTATATTGTCTCTGTCTCCTGCTGCTCATTGTCGTGTTGTCCTTCATCCCTCTAAGCTGTGTGCTCCCCTGCTCCGTGTTTCCCGAGATTCCCGTTTCCCCAGATGAGCGTTTCCTGGTAGAGTTTCCTGTTGAATAATAAAGGCTTGTTTTTGTTCCATTCCTGCATCTTCAGTTCTGCATTTGGGTCTGAGACCTGCCTCCACATAGCACACTGACCCTAAGGAAAGACCTAAGTAGAGAAATGGTGATAGTCTATTTCATTAAATATAATTTCATAGGAAAGAGGAGCTAATTGCTACAAGAACAAAGAGGACAGTCTGATATCAGAAGTAAGTTTACTTTAGCTGACTGGTATAAATTCAACAGGAAGCCAACACTTTGTTTTCAGTTTTTATCCCTGTTTACCAAGTTGCCTGCTTCCATTTTCTCGGATAAAGACTGCCTTAGGGGAAAGCGACAGCCTGCCGCCCCACGTGATGCACAGCAACATTTGGTGGCTGGCACTGCCAATCTGGGACCCGTCACAGGGCCCACCTTGACAAAGAAATCGCCCGCAGTGTGGCACAGATGGGATGCCATCAAGTTGGCAAACTCCTTGAGTTCATTGATTCATGTTGACCTCATGATAATTTTACAACATAAGGGGAATTAAACTACAATTCATTCATAAGAAATCTCTCGTGCTCATACAGTACAGAAAACTCTTATCAGCCAGAGGTGAAAAACAATGGCCTGCGGAAACTGCTATGAATCAGCACTACTTCTGATGTAAAACTCAGGCAGAATAGATGCTGCATCACTTAGACACGGATACATTTAAAGAAACTACTGAGCTGCAGTTTATCATCACTGTAGGGAGGATCAGTTCCAGAACAGTGTTACGTCCCGTACGGGATGGAGGTTGTTTATTCCACTCCAAAACAGTTATTTTTGGGACACAGACGATTCACGCACAAGGTGCCTGAGTTCATATTACACAAAGCTGCTGGGAGCCAAAACAAGATGAAGCTTCTCTTTTTCCACAAAACAGATGCCAAAAACGAAACACATGACAGGGGCGATATAGGGCATGCATTCTGACAGCTACAGAGGTCAGCTCTATAAATCAGGCATGGACTTAGCCTGAAATCCCCCCCAGAAAAGTGGGACACAAGGAGGAGGAGGTGAAAGTTAGCCTTTTAAATATTACCCTAACAATGGCTTTTTAGACACAATTCTAATCTGTTCTAATGTGGTCTCCTTCATGGTTTCCCTGTACTGTTACTACCTAGATGAAGACTGAGGTTCATCTCACTTAAGCTAAACAGGCACTAATTCAATGACTATGCTGGGAACCAAGACCTTTCCGATGCCGTGTGTGCAGAAAAAATGTGCAGTAATCAGCTGGTCACCAGTGAAGTATTTTAACTTTGTGTCTTGTATGGAAGGACAGAGAATGGGGAGCAACTGTTCATTTTCCACTGTGTTCCCGGGGGAGAAAAGGGGCAAAAAGAGGTGGGAGATTAAAAAGAGTGAGCTGTAGGAATTGCCTGACCACAACTATATCCACCGCCTGATTTATCTTCTCCTCTCGTCACTGCAAGGCTATTAGGGAGTAGGCACTATTTTCATATTGTTTTATTAAATACTGTGTGGCTTTATTTATTGGTGTCTCCCCAGACAGCTATAGAATACCGTGCAGCACCAGGTTGCACAGCCCTTGACTGGACTGAAGAGGTCCATTGAAGCTCTATTAGATGAAATATGGAGCTGTCAGAGTGGCCCTCCCTCCCCCCAGCACAGAGGGACACTGCACATTACTGTGTGAGTGTGTTACATGATAATGCATAGCTAAGAATCGCATTTATCTTCCTTACTTTAGTGCGCTGTGCATTTTACTTTCACTGCGCCCATTTGTATCAATACATGTCTTATTCCACTAGTTAACTATGATGTTGCTTGTGCTCATGTGGCCCTCATGTGTGCATGTGTGTAAATTAACCACTAAACTCATCTGTGGTTTGATGCTCCCAACAGCAGCTTTGTTTAGATGGTTCTAACCACTGCAGACCTTACAGGGTGCCAATGGTTCCCTGCATGTCTGAGCATCAATCAGGCGTGTCAGCTTGAATCATACACTCCTCATGTCTCATGCTGCCTCGTGCAGTCGCATAAACAGACACAATTTTTTTAAATCTTTTATTTACTTTTAAGAATATGATTTTCCACATGAAATAAGAAACCTCTAGACAGGATAGAATTAGTAAAGAACACAACAATGAGACAAGCCCCAAAACAGGAATGGTTTTACAGGTGGAGGACATCAATGCGTGTCATTGCCAGAAGCTTTGGTGTCTCCCAGCATGGTCTCAAGACACGCTAGGCAACAGCACCCTGACTGCCATTAGGTATCAGGATGAAATCCTTGGACCCATTGTTACTCTAAACTGGTGCAGTGGGTCCTAGTTTCCTCCTGGTGAAGCCTCATGTGGCGAGAGGGCGTCGGCAGTTCTTGGAGGATGAAGGAATTGATACCATTTACTGACCCCCATGCTCACCTGATCTAAATCTAATATCAAATATCTGGGACATTATGTTTTGGTCCATCCAGCGCCACCAGGTTGCACCTCAGACTGTCCAGGAGCTCAGTGATACCCTGGGGGATCTGGGTGGAGATTCCCCAAGACACCATCAATCATCTCATTAGGAGCCCCGACATTGTCAGGCATGCATACAAGCATGTTGGGGCCATACAAACTACTGAGTACCATTTTGATGGCTGCAATGGCATTTTGCCAAAAAAAAAAAATCATTTTCATTTTTTTGCTTAGATTTTTTAATTTTCAAATTCAGCCCTCTCTAGGTTGATGATTTTCAATTCCATCAAACAATATGGCATCCTTTCATTCCTAACACATTACCTAGTCCACATCAGTATAAATATCCAGCACAGTTTTTTTCCCCTGAGATCTGATTTACTTTCAAAGTGTTCCTTTTTTTTAAGCAGTGTATTTTAAATGGAAGGAAAGCATAAAATATCTTTCAAAAATGCTCCCTCATTTGTTGTTTGGATGATGGTTGTGGAAAGTCTAACCTGTATAACAAAGCTGCATCAAAAAAAAAGACAGATTGACACTATTAGATATTGTTATGGCATCTATTGCTAAAGTGATCAAATCCTCACAAAACAAATTGTGACATTGTTTTTAAATATGATGCTACACATCATCCTCTTAGATACGGTGTAGACCTTTGGCAGACCCACTGACTTACACGTCTGACTCGAGAGCTGGGATTGAATACCACAAAGAGTTTGTCTTGGGAGACAAGAGGAACAAAATTTGAACACACAGAGATGTATGTGATATTACATAGCGGTCATCTGGTTTGACTCGATATCCGAATGTTTCAAAATACAAAAATAAAGTCCTGCATTGACAGTTACTGTAAAATGTCATAAGAATGCACATTAGAAAAATGTGTGGTCCCAATGTGAATCAAAGCTCTAACCCTGGCAGAGAAAGCACCACTCAGTGGGTTTTATAAAGGAAAAGAAACAATCCAACCAACTTTTAAAGGTCGGTAGAAGGAAAAAAAAATTATAACTGTGTGTCACAACTAGCAGATCTAGGAATCACAGCAGCAATGAGAGAGGCTTTAGAGGGCTCATATCAGATCAAAGAACAAGGAGTCAGTAGGGATTGTTGATACTCATTAAATAGCTAGAGAGGAGGAGATAAAAAGGAAGAATAGAGGGAGGAGAGGAAATGGAAGATGAGCCTAAACTTTGATAATGAGACAATGCTGGGCATTGTAAAGGCCTGAAAATTTGCATGCATGCATATGCACATAACTGGTGGATAAGGGAGGGAAGTTTTATATGTATGTGTATGTTAAATCTCAGTATCAGACTAAGGCATTTTAACATAACCTAAACATAACCATAAAAAAGTATTTTCCTTTAAATTTAAGGATTTATATAAATGATTAGTTTGACATCAAAAAGGCAGATGACTGTATCCTTATACTGTGACTGTGACAGATGGTCACCCCACACTCTGACTGAAAACAGCACTAAAGCATATACACACCAAGATAAAAAAAGTGCTCCCACCACCGTGTCTTGGACGCACAAACATTAATAAAAGCACACATCGTCACATGCACGCAAAAGTCTACAACTACTCATAAATCTATCATGTAAATGTATTCTGTGACACAGTACAGGGCAGATTAGGTGCGATGTGACAGTCAAGGCTGGAGAGACAAAAAGAAAGAGGAAGAAAGTAGGAAGAGTTGAAGCAAGTTAGGTTGGGGGAAGTGGGAAGCTTTTCTCACTTTGGCCCTGTCTCTGCAGATCAAGAAATGCTGACAGGAGGGCAACCAGAGGAAGCAATAACCCTGTCAGAATCGCTAACAGTCATCTGATCCAAGAGTGAAGAAAGAGGGAAAAAATGTATTTGGTAAACTGAAATCTGCTGTGACAGTCTTTGTTTCAGAGCCTCAATGGCAAAGCTAAAGTAGTTAAGGCCAGTTTAACAATCACAGCTATTTAATTCATCTGGGAAATGCTAGCTGAACATATTTATTAGAACACATATACAGTCAAGTGTACGGTGGCCCTGAGAGGCCAAATGTACTGCCGCTAAAGAAAACACCAGCAAAAGAAAAACGCTGCAAAAGCACAGAAAACAAAAGGGAGGTCGAAAAAATCAACACTGAAGTTGGAAAAAACATCTTCCACACACACAGTACCGTGCACCCTTTCCTCCCTCACAACACTGAAGAATCCTCTGCCTCATTTAAGCATCTCCACACAGTCCTTAGCATGGTTTGGTTTCTGTTAGTGGTGGGCGAATTGAATCCAAATATCGATAATATCGATACCAACGTTGGTATTGATATTGATCAATATTAGTGTGATAAGATCGATACTTTAGCTTCAGTTTCTCTCCTGTATGCAGTGCTGCAGTTTCATCAAAGATGCGAGCTGATTGTGCCGTCATAGCACAGAGCAGGCACACTTTGCTCTCCCCCTCCCTGCAGTGTTTTAACATTATAGTGTCACGTGACATGTGACATATTTTCCTTGGAGCAAAAAAGGAATTTGTCAGCACTCCCGGCCTGTGGGCCACTTCCGGCCCCGCCCCCAACTTCCGGCCCGCGATTTGATGTAAAAAATATTAGACAATAAGTTACTTTTTTGATATTTTGCTTTCCCCACCAATTAAGATGATTTATCAAAATGTCAAAAGAGTAACTTAAAGGCCCAAATTGTCTTATAATTTTTACATTAAATCAAAGGCTGGAAGTAGGGAGTGATAATTTTGTACAGCTTGTTTATTTAAGAAAAAAAATCCAGAAAATTATTGAATGAAGGGATATTTTTTATTACATTTTTTGTATTATATTTTCTAAACACTCTACCTGAAAAAAGTTTTAATTTCTTATTAAATTATCATTTTGTACACTTTATTTAAGAAAAAAATCCAGACATCACAATGTATGGGGAAAATTGTTTTGTTGCTGTTCTATTGTTTCAGAATAAAAACTTTTATTTTGAAAAAGTATTTTCTATTTACCTATAAACTTTGCCCAATTCTATTCTGGCTTTTAACTAATTAATGATCCAAAGTAAAGAAAAAAAATCACAAAACACTTAAACTTCATGAAAATTCTTCATAATTATTAAAAAAGTATCAGTATTGGTATCGGTATCGGTATCTGTATCTGTATCTATATCGGCGATACTGGCCCTGTATTTACTTGGTATCGATCGATACCAAATCTTGGAGTATGGCACACCACTAGTTTCTGTCACTTCTGCAGCTGGTCCGTCACCTTACTGTCTCCCCAAAAACATTTGTTGTGTTCGGCCTCTTGGGGAAACCATACAAGTGAGAGAAAAAAAAATCTTCCACAGGATGACAGAGTCCTACTATCCAGAATGCGTAATTTTAAGATATCTGCATTTACATTCTGACTAGTAAGAATAATAATTCAAGATATCTTCAATTACATTTTGATGAGTCAAAATTCCTTTCAAGATATCTCAAATGACGTCACCGGATTCGTCATTTGAAGGGTCACACATCCAGTAATTACAATTCAAGATATCTCAAACGTAATTATGACTAGTCAAAATTACATTTTTAGATATCTGAATTAGGCGATTGCATGTAAGCCCCCTTGTGCTGTACTGAGCTGTCCAAACAATTGCCTGTAGCGTAGAATTTCAGGTGGCTGCAACGGCGCTGGCCGTCCTGGACAAAATTGTAAAGAAAATGCCACAATATAGAAAGAGCTCCTCAGTATGGGATATGCGGAGAACGCGAAAATCGCGTACTTAAAGACTGCTTCAGAAATCTGCACAGAACCTCTGATTTTATGGCCGTTTTAACAAACTGCCTTATAAATTTCTGCCAAAATGCTAAGTAAATCTGTGACGCTTTGACTAGACAGAATACGAATTCAGGATGTCAGTAAAGACATTATGGCTAGTCAGAATGTTATTTTAAAGATATCTTAAATATAAAAGCCGTCTAATTGAAGATATCTCTAATTCATTTGGAGATATCTTAAAGGGAATTTTGACTAGTCACAATTACAGTTGTAGATATTCTCTAATTTAGTTTGGCCTAGTCATTATTTGCTTTCAAGATATCTAGAATTTAATTTGCACTAGTCAAAACTATATATCGCCTATCTAAAAATACATTTAAGATATCTTGAATTACGGTGTCATTCAAGATATCTTTAATTAGAATTATGACTAGTCAGAACAAAAAACAAGATATCTCAAATTAACTTTATGACTAGTCATAATTTAATTGTAGATATCTGAAATATGTGTTTCAGATAGTCAGTAATTCATTGTAGATATCTTGAATTGAAGCCTCCATTCAACTCAATGGTAAATCTGACATCATTTCTACTAGTCAGAATGTAATTAGAGATATCTCAAATAGGTATTTTGTCTAGTCAAAATATAATTAGTAGATGTCTTAATTTACTAATACGTCTAGTCATAAATCAATTTCAGATATCTGGAATGTAAGTGTGGTGAAATGTTAAAACAACCGGCCATAGCTGCATTTTATTACAGTTTTTATTACATTATTATTTTATTACAGTATTGTCCACAGCAGCCAGCGCCGTTGCAGCCAGCGGAAATTCAACACAGGCAATTGTTTGGACAGCTCAGTACAGCGCATAATGGGGCTCGCACACAATCTAAAAACGTAATTTTGACTAGTCATAATTATGTTTGAGATATCTTGAATTGTAATTACGGATGTGTGACCCTTCAAATGATGAATCCGGTGATGTCATTTGAGATATCTTGAAAAGAATTTTGAATCGTCAAAATGTAATTGATGATATCTTAAATTAGCATTCTGGATAGTCAAAATGTAGTTTTGTCTAGTCAAAATGCATTTTAGATGATGTAATTACGGAGAGTCAGACAAATGGATTTTATGTTAAACGGCCCGCCATAGTGCACCAGGAGTGAGCAAGTCATCTACTCACCAGGATCTACAGCGAGGACATCGGGGCGTCGATTCAGACTGGATAGGTGTGGCTGAATGGTTGCAAAGAGAGGGAGAGTCGTGCGGAGTGAAGGGGTACAGCTGCCAGAAGGCTGAATAGCCAACAGCAACCATGATGTTGCCCCCCTTAACCCTTTTTACTGGCAACTGACAATAAGAAGAGGTGTAATATGTCTTCCAATGAGTGTATTTAGAGCTGTAGTTAAGAGAGATGTGATGTACTGAACTAGGCACAAGTTACAGATACAGAAGCCTGGAGTCAAGAGCTTCCTGAACAGATGAGTAAACTATTCTTACAACTATAAAGACTGATGGATAATGATTTTCCAGATATGCTGTTAGAATGGTGGATGCTCATATTAAACACTGCCAAACTGAGGTCAGTGTATTTACAAGTAGCCTTTTGTTTGCGAGGGGCTGCCATTATGAGAAAGGTGGCATAAAGGAAGAGGAAACAGCTTGTTTCAGACAGGGCGTGAGCTGCAGCCCTGCAGGTACACAAACATGAACATTTGAACTGTGAATCATCCAAAGTTACTGCCGTAGAGTTCAGTGAGCACAAGTAGTCCTGTGCCCCGTCAGCCTCTCAGCATCTCGTTAACATCCAGCTGAGAGACGTTAACCAGCTGGGTGTCAACAGATGACACACGGCCGGCCGAGCATCACCGAGTGATCAGACTGCTGGGATCACTGCCGCACTCCCAATCATTTTAATCACTGCTACCCATCAGTGTCTAAATGTTGAAAAAAGTCTGTTCCTGTATCCCATTTGATGCTTCCCTTGCACATTCTGCATGTGCAGGAAAGAAGGAACGTCCAGTCTTGAGGAAATAAACAACTGAGGCTCTGCAGCCTTGGTGAACTGCAGGCTTTGGCTAGAGTGACCCTCCAGCTCAGTGCAAATTTACAGAAGAAGAAGAAGAAGAACTCCTAAGGTCCATGATGTTGCAACTGGAGTGCACCCAACCACAGGATAAGTAGCTTTCTTGGGGGACAGCTCAATGACATCACACACCAACATCAAACAGAAAGCTAGCTAATTAGCATGAACTTAACTTTCAAAATAAGAGCAAAGGCTTGTCCACTACTGCATTATTCTCTCAAATGAGTGAAAATACTACAAATAAATTGCAAAACATGCTTCATACAGTCATTAATATACCTGGATGAATTGCCAAGTAAAGTGTGTGTGGGAAACAGTGGCTGGAGAATAATCAGGATTGTTTTTCAGGGTTATTATTATTATTATTATTATTTTTATTATTATTATTCAGTTTTCCAGGGAAATGTCTGCTTCACTTGATGCTCTGTGAACAAAGGTGTTGCCTGTGTGAATGCATTTCATCAGTCTTGGCTGATGTTTCATGTGCGTTCCTGCAGTGCCAAGGTACCACTGCTCCCCCCTCCTCCTCCTCCTCTCATTATCCCATGCAGATGTTCAGTGCCGGGCCCTCGCCATATCAGGTGACCACAAATCTAATTGATATCAAAACTCTGGCGGGGGAAGCCTAAGCCCCTCTGCGCTCTCAGGTTACGGCCTGTTATAAACCCAGCCCGACTTCTGACAGCCACTTTCAGCGTGAAACATGCACTGTCCTCACTTCAAAGGAGGTGGGCACTGAGGGGGGAAAGCCCAGCCTGCTGCCACCTATGAAGAGCCCCACTAGGGCCCCGTTCTGCCTGTTTCCATATTGTTCTGACCCACTTGAGGCTCAATTGGATTACTCGCGCTCAGGACGTTTTCTCTGCCTGAGTTGAGAGCGCTTGCTTTCAGCACGGCTAAACAAAAGCATTAATAAGCTCATCGGCAAACAGTGAGTTTAATATGGGAAAGTGATCCGCACTCGGGTATTACAATGCAGCTGAGAGGGGGAATTGGAAGCTTAAGGAGAGGATGTGATGGTAATGACTTTAAGGCGACATAATCCCCTCCATCTGGGCCCTGCGATTGTTTGATATTTATGGTTGATGATCAGCCCTAATAGGTTTGTTATTTTCTTATGGGATGAATATGAATGGAGGGGAGCATGGGAAGAGGGTTGTGATCTGTTTTGTTTTCATTTTGTTTTGGGCTCCAAGCAGAGATCAGTTTCAGACGGAGCTGTGTCTGCTCTTTGTTTCGCCGGACAGACGCGGGGAGGGAGGGCTTTCTCAGGCTCGATGGACTGAAGTGTTGCACCTTCTGTCTGAGCGTCTGAGGGCAGATTATGCTGGATGCTGGAAATGATTCTCACATGAAGTGAAGCTGAGTGGAAGCAGATGGAGTTCTGTGCTGCATGTAATCCCATTTGGCTTTCAGTGTGGATGTGTTTTATGTGCAGCAGCACTGTTTGAACAGCTACTGATAGACTTAAAGGGGACCTGTTACGTATTTCTCCATTTTCTATCACGTGCACTGACCAGCCATTTCATTGGGTACACCTGTTCAACCACCTGTGAAGGCAAATGTCTGATCAACCGATCACGTGACAGCATGTATTTAGGCATGACGACATGGCCAAGAAGACCTGCTGAAGTTCAAACCGAGCATCAGAAAGGTGAAGAATGATGACTTCAGTGACTTGGAGCGTGGCGTGGTTGTTGGTACCAGAGCGGTTGACTTGGGTTTGCACACAGCCATCTGGAGGGTTTACAGAGGATGGTCTGAAAAAAAGGAACACATCCAGTTATCAATAGGTGTAAGGTTAGAGGATGTCACATGTCGACCCTTGAAGCAAATGGACTACAAATCTGCAGCAACTGTTTGCTGCTATCGTGTTAACATGGACCAAAATCTCTGAGGAACATTTCCAGCACTTTGTTGAATCTGCCACGAAGAATGAAGGCAGGCCTCAAGGCAAAAGGGGTCCAACCTGTTGCTATCAAGATGTAACAAAGGGGCTGGTGAGTGTGTATATTATGATATTATTGTGGAAGCTTATTTCAAACATGGTTTCAAATAATGAAGGCAGCATATATAAAAGTAATCCCTGAGAGTCACATGCTCAGGCCTCCCACTGCTCTAAAAACGACTCCGTTTTCAGACACTTTTTCTACTCGTGGATTTGTATGATGTCATAGTGGATATCCCTCGTTTGGTCATCTCAGATTGTTTACAAGGCAGAGGCTGCAACAAGGCTCAGTATGATCAGAAGTACTTTGAACTATAACTCAATCGACTGCTACTCTACAGCAAAAGGATAAGAAGAGCTGAAAATGAGTTTCCCGTGCTTCCTGGTTTAACCTTTTAGCTACAGTCAGTTTGTAACTGCAGAACTCACTCATGCAAGGAAAGGAGGCGCTGCAGTCATGTTCTTCCAGACGTCGGTTTGGTTTCAATCAGAAATCACTCGTTGACACTCAGTTTAGAGACAGCGTCTAATCCAGTGTCCAAAATTCCCTTTCTGACTGGAGAACCAAAGGAACTGAGAGGTGAGCGCTGGCTGAGATGTTCAGTCCTCTCAGCTGGTGAGTCGAACGTTGATTTCACACAAATTAGATGGAAAAGCTGCGATGTGTTGAGTCCATCCTGGGACGACCACGCCTGTTGGTTGGTGGAGCCTCCACTTTGATCAAGCTTCAGTTACAACATCATACATTCTTCAGCTGGCATGTGCCTCAGTATCTAACCTGACCTTAACCTTGGCTCTGTGCTTCATGCTGTATTGCTTTTAAAATGTTCAGTACATCACCCAGCACACTTCTCAAAATGCTCTCTGCACGGCAGGACATCGTAACAAAAGCATGGGCTGAAAGACAGGAAATGAAATAAATCTGAAGTACTTTGCAATCTGGAGGCTGTGAGTTTGAGTCCCAGAGCTTACTGGTATTTTCCTGTTTTATCACTGAGGATCCTCTTAGCTGTCAGCTCGGTCCTGACCTCTGGCCTGCTTTTTTGATGGATGACTTTATGACACTATTTTAGTTCAGATTGTCACTTAGGGCCCGGGCACGAGTATGTGACCTTTCTGTGGGTATGTCTTGTAAGGGAAAGATGCATCAGGACCTAGAGTTCAGTGAATGTGCAAGATCATGTAGCGTATGCAGAGTTTTTATCACGGGACGGGGCTGGAAAGCTCCACCAGCCTAGAACTGCGTCACTGAAAAACTGCTGTTGGAAAAACACAAAGAAATACTTGCTATCTTCTTTCCGTGGTTCTATTTCAGCCCCAAACACTTGTGTACAGGTACGGAGGCCGGCTGCAGCCAGATCCACTTGGATTTCATCCTGCTTTTCTAGCACGGATGCCAGAGGACTGTGGCGCAGCTTTTATGAGCCTCTTTCCCCTGAGCACCCCAGTGTTGAGACACTATCTGCTCTTGATACTGTAAGATATATCCAGGATAAACTCATCAGGCATCCAGAGTACAACATGACATGTGTTTTTATCATTTTGCCGTTGCCCTGCTGGGGAGTCATTTTGGGTGAAGAGTGTCAGCAAAATGCCTGAAATGTAAGATGAGACAGCAGATCAGAGCCAAGTTCCAGCGTCACAAATCATCTTTCCGAGACTCGTCCAGCACGATGCCCACGTGTGTGTGTGTGTGTGTGTGTGTGTGTGTGTGTGTGTGTGTGTGTGTGCGCGCGCACGATGATTCTGCAAAGTGAACTTTCCAAAACGTGTCACTTGGTAAAAGTGTCATTTAAACTGAAGAGATGCTAGAAGGTTTCTTCTACAACGATACAAAGTCTCTGTTTCCTTTGAATTTTTCTGCACAACACTATAATTTTACACCTTTTTAAAGGTCTTTGTGTTTTCCTGTCATACATGTGTAGTATTACAATGCTGGCTCACTGGTCTGTGGCGACAACTTCAGTAACAGAAGATCAAACTTGACCCAGCACATCCTTCAGCATCCTAACTCAGGTTCTTGTGTTTCCTGTCATTGGAGCATGTTCTCCACTGCTAACCAGGAGCACATCTGAAACACTGATTACCGAAACTGTTTATACCACAGATCACAAATGCAACCTCTCCTCTGGGGTTGAAAACTGAAGCAAACACTGAGGTGGCAACAGCTGCAGTTCCTCTGTGATCTTGGAGTGACTGCATCCAACTTTTCGATATAATTCATGGTTATAATCTGTGAGCAGAGAGCCAGTCTATGAAAAGAAGACCTGCCTGCTGAGTGGGCAACACAAAAAGATGCTGTGGAGTCTGGTGTGTGGAGCAAAGCTTCGGTGAATGCGGATATGGAAGATCGACAGGGAAAATAAACTAATTCTATCACCTCTGTGAGAAATCCCCTTCATCAGATTTATTTTTAGACTTGAGAGCTTCGTGCAAAGACACAGAAGACCTTCTGCAACTATGTTCCCACAAGCTGATTTAGACTAACCGTATCAGGTAAACTACTTATCATAAAAGGAAATAAAATTAAGTATTGTATCCTTAATTTAACCCAGTGGACTGTTCCCCCTCCCAGCAGTGTCGTTGGCATGTTGGTAAATGTGTCCACTAATGCTCAGTAAGACCGCTGACATGCTGGGAATGTGTCTCACTCACGCACTGCAGGGATCAACAGTCCACAGCCTGAATTTAAACCTGCAGTCCAGGACGTTTGTCTCCTCCTTCTGGTGGTGAGCATAATTGCACGCATTACTGACACATGATTATGATGTATGCCTCTAAAGAAGGAAGCTACACCAATCGCACGACTGTTAATTTGTGCTGGTCTTTTTTTATATCTGGGGCAAACAGCAGTATATAAAAGCCACTGTGTCACCACGCAGTGTTTCTGGACTCCACAGTTTGAAGTTAAGTAACAAAGTACTCAAATATTAAAATTTCACTCACCAAAAATTAAGCACACAGTTCTTGAATGCTCTCTTAAAAATCAACTGCACAACCAAGTTAATAATAGCAAGCAAATAAGGCTTCCTCCTCACCCTGCCGTCCTTAGAGGTAGGAGCTCAGCCATGCAGAAGGTGCTCAGAGTAAAGCTGCTTCTCCTTCACACTAAAAGAAGCCAGTTGAGGTGGTTTGGGCATCGGAGTAGGATGCCTTTCGGACTTGGGAATGCCTTGCTGTCCCTCCTACAAGAGCTGGAAGTGCCCGGGAAGCACGAGATCTCAGCTTCTCTGTTAAGATTGCCGCCCCTGTGACCCGTGCTCAGATCAGCAGCTGAAGGAGGATGTATGGATAGATATATGGATAGATTGATTGGTGGATTGATGAAAAATGAATACATTCAAAATACTTCAAGAGGCACCTGCAGCACAAGCACGGTCGAGGATTCAAGTTCCAGTAAGTGGAAGTGAAAACCAGCAGACAGCGATCAGGTTTAACTACTGTAGCTTTGAGCCTTAATAGTTTACATACTGTATGGGTGAGTTACAAAAAAAATCACATATAATGGATATGAAGGGGGGAAACTATTCATATAGACCAAAACAGCTTTTCCTATCAGGCTGTTTCTTTCTGCTGTAAAGTTGCACTTTTTAACATGGGAGTCTATGGGGACTGACTCACTTCTGTAGCCAGCATCAAGTGGACACTAGAGGAACTGCAGTTTTTGGTACTTCTGTGTTGACTTCATTTTCCAGCCCTTGAGGTTTCCCCTTATTAGCAACATTAAACTGTCTCTGTTGCCACGGTTGCTGTCTACTTCTAGTTCTGGGCAAAGTCCCACACACTCAAATATCCTCGACAGGATAAAGTGTTCTGCAACCAGGATGAAAACCACATTGTTCCTCTTGAATCCGAGGTTTGACTAACAGACGGACGCTCCTTTCCAGCACCCTGGCATAGACGTCTTCGGGGAGGCTGAGGAGTGTGATCCCCCGATGGTTGGAGCACATCCACCAGTCTCCCTTCCTAAAGATGAGGACCACCAGCCCAGTCTGCCAATCCACCTCCAGTGACCAACATCTGGTTCAGGGATTACCACCACGACAGGCACCAACCGCCTTGCAGCCACAGCTCTGAGCAGCAGCCTCAACAATGGAGGTGTGGAACATGGTCCATTTGGACTCAGTGTCCTCAGCCTCCCTCAGAATGCTGTCGAAGTTCTGCCGGAAGTGGGATTTGAAGATCTCACAGACTGGGGGCTGTGCTAGGTGTTCCCAGCACACCCTCACAATACATTTAGGTGTCCTCCCCCCACACCTGATCCAACTCACCACCAGGTGGTGATCAGGTGGCACCTCAGCTCCTCTCTTCACACAAGTGTCTACTACATATGGCTGCAGATCTAATGATACAATTACATCATCGACCTGTGACCTAGGGTGTCCTGGTGCCACGCGCACTTATGACATCCTTATGTACTTACAACATGGTGTTTGTTATGGACAAACTGTGATCTGCACAGAAGTCCAATAACAAGACACTATTTGGGTTCAGACCAGGCAGGCTGTTCCTCCCAGTCAGGACCCTCCAGGTCTCACTGTCATTGCCCACGTGAGCATTGAAGTCTCCCAGTAGGACAACAGAGTCACCGGATGAAGCAGGCTCCAGCACCCCGCCCTTCAGGACCCATTTCCTGGCCCAAAGGAGCGGGGAATCAACCCTCTCGTCCACCGTTGAAAACTCCAACGTACAGGCAGTAAGCCGAGGGCATACAAGGATACTCAGACTGGAACAGAGTCCAGCCCCTCTCCTGGAGACTGGTTCCTGAGCCCAGACCATGCGTTGAGGTGAGCCCGACTATATATAGTGGGTATCTCTCAACCTCAGTAAAGAACCAAAACTAAACAAAAATGAGAATTAACTCACCAGTAAACTGCCAACATGAGAAACAATAAAATGATTTGAAATAATTACTGTTAATATGATAATAACTATTCCATCATTTGCCATGATCCTGGGCTGCACACAGATGCACACTTCTTTGTTTTGGCTATAAATCCACTGTTAGCTTCCACCTGCCCTCCACTTCAATATGCATTATGTCCTCACTGACATGTATATGTTCATACTGTGTGTGTGTGTGTGTTGTGTGTGGAGGTAATGCAGGGGGCTTCAGGAGCCCATCTTGTTTTTTTATTTGCCCTGATCTGTAACATTTGTTCCTGCAGCTGAACATGTGCGGGACAATTTCTCAATTCTTCCAGCAGTGGACAGCTGCAGCGTGAATTACACTAAAGCTGCTGCTTTGCGGGGATTAGACTGTGTGTGTGTGTTTGTGTGTGTGTTGTGTCCTTGGACATGTTAACCCTGTGCAGTCAGAGGTTCTCCAGGGCCTGGACCAGGATCTTTACACTTACTGTCAGTCTCCTCTAAATTAGACTTTTCCATTTTTTTCCAAAATAAGGAGGTGTTTAATATTTGTTTATACCTGCAGAATGAGTTTATCCTTGAAACTTTAGGAATGACTTCGACCTTTAAAGTACCGCTTTGAGGATTATAGGTGTAACCTTCACACAGACTGGAGACTTCAGACTTTGCTGCTGCAGTGTCTCTGCCTCTTATTTGGGATTAGTTTGATACCTTTTGACAAATCATAGATAATGTCATGCCTATGCAAAGAGTCGGCTGCCTGCTGGTTGAGTCTTTCAGTTTGATCTGAAGGTCTACGGATGAAGATTTGAAGTATGGCCTTTCAGCAGCAGCAGCAGGCTGCCGCTGAGCTCAGAATTAGCTTTGGTCAGACGTCCACGATGCATCGTGTTTGCCACAGAGTATATATTGATTTCCACAGGAAGACTCTAAAACCCCTGAAAATCATGCTGGTAACAGGACACTGCACGGCAGTGAGGGGATTTCAGCCACTCTGAGAGCCTCTTGTGTGTTAATGTTCAGCTCAATCTGCAGAATCGGTGCATTGTGCCAAGTTGGAATCCTTTTATTGATAGTTTGAAGAGGCAAAGCGGGAGGCCGAGCCTGTGCCAGAAGTTTACAGCTTGGTTTGGTCTGAAGCCAAGATTGCTATACTGCAAATGATCTCTGACCTCTGAGGGGTGAAGAAGCCAGTTGACTGACTTTCCTCAGTTTCTGTGTGTTCATCTATGAACAGTTTTGTCCACTCTTGTTTTGCTCACAGAGTAAACCCTGTTACCTTTGAACAACAAGGACTCAGTGAGGTTTATTCAGTCAGGAATACCCCGCTGACACAGCTTCCAGAGAAGAAGCAGGTTCTTGGAATGAAGGAAACTGGGGATCAGGTTATTGAGGTCATTGAAAAACTCTGGGTTAGCTCAGTGGGTGAGCAAGCAGCCATATGTCACACGGCTGCTGTGTGTCTTCCCTTCTCTCTCCCCGCTTTCCTGTTAATCTTCACTGCTGTCCATTAAAGGCGAAAATGCCCCAGAAATATGTAAAAATAAATAAATAAATAAACTCTTTGCTGGCTGGCTGCTTATGGTGGAAGAAATTCAGCCTGACTTTCTCAAGGCTCTGAATGTTGTGGGGTTGCTCGGGTTGACGTGCCTGTGCAGCCCTGGCAGTTTGAGAGTATCTGGTCCAACCTTGGATTCAACAGGAACAATGCAGTTTTTGGCTTGAGGAACCCAAACGGTCCAAAACAGTCTGGGTGTCGTGGACTTGGAGAAGCTATTTGACCAGTCTGCTGTCACAGGCTCAACCACTTGGTTTGTAATGCTAGCAATAACTCAGACTTATGGCACTGGGCTTTAGCAGTTCTTATCTTTTATGGTCAGAATTTCTAGGTGCAGCAAAGGCTTGAAGGGTGTCTCAGGGTCACATCTGTGCTTTTTGGTGATGAGGAATTTTATACTGGATGGTTGTAAAAATCTGATGTGGCTGGAGTGAGACGTGGCACATCCAAGTCTAAGGCCATGGTTCTCAGCCAGAAAAAGGTGAACTGCCTGCTTGAGGTCTGAGAGGATTCAGGTAGGTTTGGCAGCACCTTGGCATAACCCCCAAGCTGGGGACTGAGGTGAGGGAGTTCTAGGCATCCACCCTTAGACTTCTGCCCCCACTGCCATGACACAGTAGAAGATGGATGGAAGTGTGAAGATATGCATTAAATTAAAGCTAAAATTGCACACGTGGGGAAAGACAGCTTTGGAAATGACAAAAACGATGTTTTTACCTCACAGAAGAGAGAGGCCATTTTGGTGGCACAATAACACTAACTAGGACTCGTGGGTAGAGTGAAGGGCCTAAGTGCTACTGAGGTAGATGGCTATAGTGAGACTCTTACATTTGTAGATGATTTTAAGAGCAGTACAAATAAAGATTAATGATCCAACATCTGCAACATAGTTCTATTAGGAGTACTTTAGTCAAAATGAACTGTTACTCCATCTGCAGTTTGTTTTTGGCTCTGTTTTGGGACCCTCCATTTCTTACATGCACAAACGTGTAAAGCCTGAGGCGGGGATAGCAGCACCAGCAAGAATAGATCCTGACAATGCTACATGGAAAAATTAGGTGAAGTGGGGATGGGTAGCAAAGTAGCTTGCAGAGGCAGCAGCAACCAAATGCAGACTGATGCAGGTAAAATAGCATGATATATTTGAGACTGCCAGTGGGATGAGCCAACAGCAGTTGGCACTGAGGTCTGCAGGAATGAGCTTGACCCTTGACCTTCAGAACTAATGCTATGCTGAATTTACAGCGGTACTTTTCAGTCACAGCATGACAAGTTTGCTGATAAAGTGCTGGATTTGGATGGATAGTGCCTAATGCCTCACATCCAAAACAAGAAAAGCAGTTATGTCACTTTCTCTCCCATATCTACATTTATATTCAAATTGATGCAACAAGTTGCAGAAATAACTGTAGCACACAAACAGCTGCATGAAACAGAAGACTTTGTAAAGCTGCATTCAACCAGAACTGCGAAGGACTCACAATCAACTCCAAAATGACTGCACCGTCCCACTCCCATATCTCACCACAGGCAAAGCTCTTCATGAGGGAGTTAGAATTGTGATCAAAACAGAGGAGCAATTAAAATAACTGGAACTATCTTATAAAAACGAAACCTCACCGGATTTAAAACGGTCTCAACTCCTACTCCAGGTCATCTTCTCGTGCATGTCCAGACAGCTTCCAGTGTGGCTGCTGTATTCAGACCCTCTGTGGAAGTCCAGTTCTGACCACTTGGTGATTTCAGCACAGACTTCAAACTGGTGCAGAGACCAAAGTGACTTCTGCTTCACGCTGATTCTGTGTGGAGGATCGTTGCTGGTGAGACCCCGGCTTCCCGCTGCGACCGAGACCTTTCCTGTCATTTCCGAGCCTGGAGGCATATCAACTGAGGAGCGACACCAGGAGCATAGGCGCTGTTTTTCCACATTTGGAGTTCACAGTTCCAGTGGCTAGGGCCAGACAATTCTCATTTATAGTTATGGTTTGCAGTGATCCGGGTAAAACCATTGCTTCATTTTCACTCCACAGCTCAGTGAGATCTTTGTAGCAGAAGGAAAACTCACAAGCTTTCCATAAACAGAAGCAGAAGCAGTGGGAGGTTAACGGACGGTTACCTTTGTTACTCAGGGTTTCTTCACCTGCTTTTGGTGACACAGGGCAGCGAGCACCATCCTGTGGCTGCCACGCAGCTCTGCCACCTTCATCCTCCATCCGCAGACGTCCTGCTGTGAGACTGGCTTCATGGTCAAAACAAAGGACATAACTGAACAACAAATTCAAATAATAAGAGTCTGAAGATCCCTGGCAGATTGTTTTTAATTATTATATTTACAGATTAAATACATTCTTGTAAAAAGACGTTCAATAAATACAGAATGTTTATTTAATTGATTGTTTTAAATGATTGATAGGAGTTTTTGCTAAATACCAAATCAATTTATTTTTATTATTACAGCGAGGAGACGATGGCCTGTATTTTGTGTTAATAAGCTAACATTTTGCTGCCTCTTTGAATCAAACCATCTCTGAACAGTACAGGCAGCAGCAGCAGCAGCAGAAGTGAAGCGACAGCTGCAGGTGGCCGTGGGGGGCTACAGAGAGGACAAGAGGCAGAGCAGCAACTGTTGGAGCAAGGCCGGCAGATAAATAATAAACCAACTGTGAGCTGAGTGCTGCTTGTCAGGACGAACAGAGAACACGAAGCGATGCAGACGGAGGAGGAGGGCGGCGGCTTAAACCACTGCACTTGCGGTTTGGCACAGATTGATCAGGCCGGGATTTTTGATTAAACAGATGTCACCGTGAATATGTCAACTTTTGAGCAACGCGATATGGACGGTGGTGGTGTAATCTTTGGATCAGCCACAGTCACACTACTGCACACATTCTACACGTGGAGATCATTTCCTTTGGCGGTGCATTCATGCAAAGAATGCCTTCGAGTGTCCATCAGTGATTCAGGAGATGCCCTGGGTCCTCTTATTGAAGGTTTTAAATATATGGAAGAAGTGTGAGCTGAACTAACGCTGCTGACTGGGAATGAATCTGGAGCTGACAGAAAGCAGCTCAGCAATTGTATGTCACTTATCTTGTTTTATGTATTATTTATTTATTGTGGGAAGGCAGAACTGTGACTGAAATTAAACATAATTCTTTCATTCATTAGAGAAATAATATTAAACATTGCCAAAGTTTGAAATGTGAGGTGAGCTTATGTTCAGGTCATCCATGTGAGCCAAAAGCTGCAGCGGTGGAGGTCACTCTGTACGAGCAGACACCAGAGAAGATCCAAACATTACTCTGCTGCAGCTCTACAAAAGCTTTGCTGCTACGTCAGCACTTTCAATCTCATGCAGAGAACCACTGAAATGAACTTTGATGCTCAGGTTTGTGCTCGTTTTCCCTGCTGATGGTTGTCGGGGCTCGTGAGTGTTTCAGAGAGAGCAAAGCAGGAAGGCAGAGCTTTCGATTTACCACGATCGCCCCTATGGCCATGAGCTCTAGACATAGAGAATGGCATCACAGATAACAAACAACCAAAACGAGTCCACTCCATAGGCTGGCTTAGCTTCAGCCTCGGAGTGTTAGCTCAGAACAGAGCTGCTGCTGCAGCTCAGGTGGTTCTGGCATCTATAATTAAGAAGCATCCTCCACCAGCTTGGAGGAGACCCTGAGGTGGAGGCAAAACTCTCCGCAGAGATTACACACTCACCGGCTATACTTTCAGGTACATCTGGTCAACTGCTCATTAAGGCAAATATCTAATCAACGAATCACATGACAGCAACTCAGTGCATTCAGGCCTGTAGACATGGTTCAGATGATCTGCTGAAGTTCCAACCGAGTCTCACGATGGGGCAGAAAGGTGATTTAAGTTACTTTGAACGTGGTTGTTGGTGCCAGCCGGGCTGGTCCGAGGATTTCAGAAACTGCTGATCTGCTGGGAATTTCCCACACAGCCACCTCTACAGTTTACAGAGAATGGTCCAGCAAAGAGTACAAAATGCCTCGTTGATGTCGGGAGTCTGTGACCTTTGGCTGAGACGGGCAGAATTTGGCATTCTTTTATACATATTTTTAAAGAGTTTGTTAAATGCTTCTGACTCTGCTGTGTCACTGTGAGACGAATCCTATAAATACACGCAACCTGACTCCCAGTTATATTTATCCAGAACCTCATCAAAGGTGTGCGTGTGTGTGTGTGGGTGTGTGTGTGTGTGTGTGTCAGCTGGATAAATCCAGTCAGGAACCAGTCTGGGCAGGATGGTGTCCACACAGAGAGATCATGTTTTGGTCACTGCTCATGACTCGTCTCTTATCCACACATTGAATGCAGCACGTGTTCATTTAGCTAAGCGTGTACTTTTATTTTACCATGAAGTGAATAACTTGAGATGGAGACTGTCATGCATGTTTTGTAGATACATGCTGCAAACCTGGAATGTTCCCTGTTCACCCACTTCCTGTAACTTTCAAATTAAAAGCCCTAGCACTAATTGACAAGGCTTTTCCTGTGAAACATTTGCAAGCTGGAGAGATTTATTTCTCCACTGCTGGAGACCTGGATTTTTTTTTAACCAACTCTTTTTTATTTGAGGAAATATACATTTTATGTGCATATATTTTTAAGTGATACCCTGAGAAAAGTAACCGTGTGTAAGAGAATGAAGCATCATATTTTCTCTGAATCGGCGGCTCAGTGATGGAGACAGTTCTCTGCGGTGATAAATCTGGAATTTGCTGTTCAGCTATTTCGGTTTCTCCTGCTTGGTTACCTGCAGTTACAAAGAAAGTTAATATCCCTGTCTTGTACACAGTATTCCCTTTAAACTACTGAAGCAGGCACATGAGCCACCTCATTTGCGAGAGAGATTGACAGCTGCTGCTTTTGATGCCTTGACTTGACAGCCGATCGCACGTTGGTGATATTAAAGGC
Source organism: Pterophyllum scalare (assembly GCA_024447675.2). Taxonomy (NCBI): domain Eukaryota; kingdom Metazoa; phylum Chordata; class Actinopteri; order Cichliformes; family Cichlidae; genus Pterophyllum; species Pterophyllum scalare. The sequence continues at coordinate 127,272 of JAMQGT020000090.1, forward strand.
TTGACGCTCAAACTGTGACACGTTCCATCTTAGAGGGTGAAGCAGCTGGGTGACATGCAGCCCAGAGGTTAGGGAAGAGGGGGGTGTTCGGGCAGCTCTGTTGGTTTTATAGTATTTGTCGTCCCCACCCCCTTCCTCCAGATGCCCCATGATGACAGAGGCCCCCGCCATCGGCCGCACCAGGACACTTGGCACTGATGTGAGCTGTCGATTCTCCCCGAGCCCGGAGCGTGCCAGGCGACAGCTGCAGGGCTCAGGGTCTCTGTGCATAACAACCCCCCAACCAAAAAACTTCCCCACCACCCCCACCCCCCAAACCCCTCTGTAACACTCCCTCCATTTCAGGCCACGTGGGGCAATGTCCTCCTCAATGAGGCCATTGTTGTGCTCTGGGCTGGCTAAGCCCTGCATATCACAGGGATGAAACCCCCTCCTCACATGCTCACACACACACACACACACACACACACACACAGACAGTGTTGGTCATGACTGTGGTGGTGTGTTAACACGAGGCCAGAGATGATGGACTGGACTTTGATAGCTCAGCAGCTGTTTGAGGGTGGGGTGGGGGGCACTTCACTGTTCAAAATGCAAAAAACTGTGCAGAAAGAAAATACGGTGAGATTAAAGAAGGTCACAGAAGGCCCCTGCATTTCCTAGGAGATAAGAAATGTAGGAAGAACGCATCAATGACTCTTCTAGCTCGGGGTTTATGCACCCTAACCACTCGGTCATAAGGCTTTGACTAGCTAACGTGCTGGGGACGAGTATGGTGAAAAGCTATCATATATGCTGTGCTGATATCATGATGTTCTGTGCTAGGACCAATTTTATTTACATTATATATGCTTCCCTTAGGCAGCATTATCAGAAAGCATTGCATACAATTTCATTGTTATGCAGATGATACCCAGCTTTATCTATCGATTAAGCCAGATGACACATCAATTGGTCAAACTGTAGGAATGTCTTAGAGATATAAATGCCCGGATGACCTCTAAGTTCCATCCATTCAATTCTGCTTATCCTGTTCAGGGTCGCAGGGGGGCTGACATAGGGCGAGAGGCAGGTTAAACCCCGTACAGGTTGCCACACTGTCGCAGGGCTAACACAGGAAGACAGACAACCATTCATACCTATGGGCAATTTAGAGTGGCCAATTAACCTAACCCCAGTAAGTGCATGTCTTCGAACTGTGGGAGGAAACCGGAGTACCTGGAGAAAACCCACGCACAGAACATGCATACTCCACACACAGAGAGAGAGGTGGAATCGAACCCAGGCCTTCCAGATGGTATTCGAACTGTGAAGCAGTGGTGCTAACCACAGTTCTGACCTCTAATTTCCTGCTTCTAAATTCAGATAAAACTGAAGTTCTTGTACTCTGTCCCACAAATATTAGAAACATGGTGTCAAACCAGATACTTACTCTGGATGGCATTACTTTGGCCTCCAGTAACACTGTGAGAAATCTTGGAGTTATTTTTGACCAGGATATGTCCTTCAATGCACATATTAAACAAATATGTAGGACGGCTTTATTACATTTGCGCAATATTTCTAAAATTAGAAACATCCTTTCTCAGACTGACGCTGGAAAGTTAATCCATGCATTTATTACTTCTAGGCTGGACTACTGTAATTCATTATTATCAGGCTGTCCTAAAAGCTCCCTGAAAAGCCTTCAGCTGATCCAAAATGCTGCAGCTAGAGTACTGACAGGGACTAGAAAGAGAGAGCAGATTTCTCCCATATTGGCTTCTCTTCATTGGCTCCCTGTTAAATCTAGAATAGAATTTAAAATCCTTCTCCTAACATACAAGGTCTTGAATAATCAGGCCCCATCTTATCTCAAAGACCTCATAGTACCGTATCACCCCAATAGAGCACTTCGTTCTCAGACTGCTGGCTTACTTGTGGTTCCTAGGATACTTCAGAGTAGAATGGGAGGCAGAGCCTTCAGCTTTCAGGCCCCTCATCTGTGGAACCAGCTCCCAGATTGGATTCAGGAGACAGACACCCTCTCTATTTTTAAGATTAGGCTTAAAACTTTGCTTTAAGATCAAGCTTATAGTACAAGACAGGCCTGGCCAAGGTAGCAGTCATACAAATTCAAAAAGACCTCAAAAGTGCTACAAAAACAGCATAAAATACAAGCTGTAGAGCATACTATCCAATATTCAAATACCCATTACATTAAACATTAGTGGCCACTCAAGAAATACATCCACACGTCTCCTTCACAGCAATCCTTACGATGTTTTTAAATCCATTAATAGGTACAGGCATGTGTAAATTAGGTTTCTCTGTAAATTATTCCATGTTATGAAGAGGATGAAGAGTGGAAAGGTGGTTGGTCCACCTGTGGGGGTGTGGAGAGAGAGCGCACTGGATGCTTTAACCAGACTATTTAACACAGTCGTGCAGAGAGGAACATGTGCAGCGGAGGGAGAGTGGATATTTTGGGCAAAGGACGTTGAAGATGCCGGGCAGGAGGAAAGGAGGAAGACCTCAGAGAAGATTCATGGATGCAGTGAAGGAGGACATGAAGAGGGCTGGTATGGCAAGAGGATGCTGGGGTAGGGGGAGAGGGAGGCAGATGATCGGCTGTGGCGCCCCCTAAAGGGAGCAGCCAAAGGGAGGAGGACATTCTTAATCAGAATAACAGCTGCTCAGTGAGAGAAGCATTAATACACTCAGGCACATTGATTTAAACAGCGTTTCTAACTCCAAGTACAGAAGATGTAATAATTGGCACAGTTATAAAAAAACATGTATCAAAAAGACTGTTTTTATTCCACAAACAAAACCTGCCGCCTGAATTCAGGTGAATTCTGTGAACGATTCACCTGATTGGTTCGGTTTTGAAGAATAATCTGTGCCATGAACATGAGAATCTGTGAATCAAATTTCTGTCCCCTACCTGCCAACTGTGGTTTCCACACATCTGCTGTCAGAGGTTGGACTTCAAGCATCATTATGGGCTAAGTTGAGCTCCACTCCTGAATGTCTATATCCAGAGAGCCATGGTATCAGATGGTTACCCTGAAATGTTTGAAGGACCTGGTTCATGGAGTTTTGTAGATAATGGAATTCGGCAGTACAGCGGCGTGGTGGTTAGCACTGCTGCCTCACAGCTAGAAAGTCCTGGGTTTGAATCCACCCGGCTCTTTCTGTGTGGAGTTTGCATGTTCTCCCCGGGTCTGTGTGGGTTTACTCTGGTGTCCTCCCACAGTCCAAAGACGTGCAGTTAGTGGGGTTAGGTTAACTGGTGATAGGTGTGAATGGTTGTCTGTCTCTCTGTGTTAGCCCTGTGACAGGCTGTACCCGCCTCTCACCCTGTGATAGCTGGAATAGGCTCCAGCCCCCCCCCCCACAACCCTTAAAAGGATAAGTAGAAGAAAACGGACGGATGGAAACCTTCATGCCTTAAAGTATTTTTGAGAAAACTAATGCTGGGGACCTGCTTCTGTGGATTATTAATTTTTAGAACTGTATCTTTCCTCTGAATCGTTTCAGGCAACCCTGAGATGACCAAAGTTAAGTTAAAAAAAATGAATGAAGTGACATTGAATGACCCTGAAGCCATTGCTAAAGTCCCTTGAACATGCATTCTTTCTAATGACTGGCAGCACGTTGCAAAAAGAAGTGTGACTACATAGATGTCTGTTAGAAAATGACCCTCAGCGTTCTTTTGCTCTGTAACCTCAGCAGTGATTTGATGATGATGTTGTAGTTGGTTTCAAGTCCTATTCAAAAGAGCATGATGTTAATTTTGTTTCATCACACCAAGAAAACACTTAAACCTGGTCAAAGCGACTGAGAGCTGTCGACAGGACAAGATGAGATGGAGCTGTTGGAGGGGTGAGAGTTAATAAACTGACCTTCAAATATGAAGACTGAACTGAAACAAAGGTGTGTGTGTGTGTGTGTGTGTGTGTGTGTGTGTGTGTGTGTGTGTGTGTGTGTGTGTGTGAGTGAGTGTGTGTGTCTGCGTGTCAGTGACACTAACTGTGTGATTTACTGTCTGCTCTGACACCAAGAGCACACTGTTACCAGATCCTCCATGACACTCTGAGGACCTGGAACCCACCTCATCAGCACCTTTACACACACACACACACACACACACACACACACACACACACACACACACACACACACACACACACACACACAAACACACACACAGTCCTGAGAAGTCCCAGTAAAGAATGTGCTGATGTGAGGAGTCAGTCGGTGGTCAAAGGACAGCTGAACTTGGTGACCAGGATCGTCAACATGATGAAAGTATCTGTGTTTAAAACCTGATCTTTGTTTTCACCATCACACACTTAACTTTAGATTTATCGTCTGATCAGTGGGAAAACCTCTAAAGAATGAATTCAGTTATGCATTCATACTTTTCAAATGATGCCGAGTGTTCACAGGTGTCGAATACTTCATAAGAACTTGGACCTTTCTCATATCAGGATGGCAGGTCTCGAGCTAATCAAGAGTTGTATTAAAGTAGCAAATGCTAGCAGTTTGTGTTTGTCCTGTTTGTTGTGCATGCTCATGTTTTCTATCTTTCCTGTCCCCCCACCCTCCAGCTGGTCACAGCAGGTAACTGCTCCTCCCTGAGCTTTGTTCTGCTACAGATCTCTTCCTGTTAGAAGGGAGTTCTTCCTCCCCACCGTCACAAAATACTTTCTCATAGCTGATCATTTGATTGTTGGAGTTCTCTCTTTGGCATTGTAGGGTTTTTACCTTGACAAATATTATTTAGCTGGATCTTAATCATTAATAAATGTGTTTCTTTATGGTTCTGCTTCATACGATGACAAATGAGGGTCAGAAAAGTGCGCCTCCTCTGAGAACGTTCTTCTAACGCTGGTGTAATTTGTCCAGCAGAGAACACTGAGTGAGAACTGGGAAGTGCTCTAAGCACGGTTAACAGTTCAGCACTGAGTACAGGCATGTGTCCACTGTCCAGTCCTGTGCTATAACTTCTCACACTAGAGGGAGCTGTTGGCTCATTATTCTGTGAAGTGTTCCTGCTCTGCATGCACAGCACCCTGTCTCTCAAAGACACTGAGACCATTTTGCATGCCTTGATCTCCTGTCAGGTTGATTATTTCAGCAGCTTCAACCAAAAATTCATGAATTGGCTCCATTTTGTGCAGACTCAGCTGGCAGCCTTTGAGAAATGACCATGTGACCTGTTTTAGCCTCCGCTGCTGGCTCCCAGTCTGTTTCAGACTTATTTTCTGACTTAATACTGACTTTAAGGCTTTTTGTGCTCCAGCCTTTATGATCTGTCTATGATCCTGTTCCTGAAACTAAAGGTGAGCATTTTCTGTCAGAGCTGCCTCAGTCAGCCTGTGAGCCATTCTTGGATTTCATAGATATTCATCTGGTTAAATTTCCTTTATTTGGCTTTTACTTTATTGAAGTGGTTACCCAATGGTTGCCAAAAAAACAATAAATGTGCAAGTAGTTGTGGTTACACCCAAACTACTTGCACTCGGACTCCGACAAGAAAAACTTTCTATGCGATTACCAGGCAACCACTGATTTTTATTTTTATTTTATTTTTAGGGCAGAGATTGGTGTTGTATGCTACTCTAGTGTGACCAGAGCCAAAGCCAGACAGCTGTGATCAGACAGTAAATAATGAACACAATGCACCATGTAATGACGCAGGGATGCATTATGCATGAAAGTTTGTAAAAAGACATCAAAATGTGGTTTGTCAACAACAGGATCAGCCTTCATCGTTTTCATCCTGTGAAGCCTGTTCCTACGGGAGGCTGAGTGGACTTCCTGTGACGGGCACTTCAGAGTGTAGTACTCAGTGGATGCGATGATGTCGGTCACAGCGGTGAAGGTTTGGCTCTTCTCAGAGACTCTGATCTATTGATCACTCTGTGGTTATTCTTGTGACTCTGATCAATAATTAATGTGTGTCTGGGAACTGTGAAACCACCGAACTGCTGCCAGCAGGCCTGCTCTCACAGTTCACTTTGATTTCTACACCTGCACCCCCGATAACTCTGCTCCCGGGGGGGTTACATGAATCAAGATGAAGTCTCAATGTCATTAAGTGCAGAAAACTTTTGAAGTCAAAGCGTGAAAACAAGTTGCATGATGGGATAGAAGTGTTCAACAGGATGAACTGCAGCTTCAGACTGGCTCAAATTTCAGAGTATTCTGAGGAGGACAAACTATTTAGAGAGCCAACATGATGTGATATTTTCCAGAAGTTATTTTTACTGTCACCTCTCAGTCAGGAGCAGGAAAGGTTTTAATTTAACCGAGTCCAACGGTGTCCCACATCAGTCAGTCTGTCTGTTCGCACACAAACTGATGAGTTATGGAGCAATTTGCATAAAACCAGAGGTGGGACTTGGCCCGTCTTAGAGGTCAGTCAAGTTTGGGGTGAATCCAGATCGGGATGCAGGAACTTTTCACAGATTCTTTGTTTATTGCTGGGAGATGAGACAGAATTTTCCACATATCCGTATCAGACTGATGTTGTCTCAGACTGCTCTCACGTTGAACGTTTTCTTTAGTTTCAGTAAGTGAGCAGATCACTTAGGATAGATAGCATTTTAGTTTAAATCCTCATGAGCATTAAGGTTGTTTCATGCGGTCTGTGTGTACAGTGATCTTTTTAAAATGAGCTGCAGGCTTTCTCAGTTTTCTCAGAAAGACAAACGAGATGAGCTTCGCTTGGAGAGCACACAGCAGAGAACGTGAAGTTTGATTAAACCGTGGCTGGAGCTGGAGCTGGAGCTGGAGCTGGAGCTGGAGCTGGAGCTGGAGCTGGAGCTGGAGCTGGAGCTGGAGCTGGAGCTGGAGCTGGTGTCGTCTCCTCTGTCAGACGCTCCTGTTGGTGCCTGCTGACTTTAACATCTGCGGTGATTCAGAGTGGCTGTGCAAAGATTAGCAGTTTCCTCCCTTTAACTACTTGTAGTTTGCGGACATACACAATAAAAAGAAAACAGACTGCTCACAACAAGCTTTGTGGAATTTTTTTTGTTTTTGTTTGTTTGTTTTTGAGCACTTGGAAATGATTTCTGTACAGAAAGATTGCTGCTGAGTTTTCAGATGTTTATTCAGTGCACTGAGCACCACATATATATTTATTACATATTTATTACATTCAAGAGACGTCATCTCTAAAGTGGTTATAAGAAAAACACATGAATGAGAAGCACTGACAGTGGCTGCAATCTATGTAGTCTTTGTTGGTTTTAACATCTGGCTTCACATCACTGGTCTTCGTGTGGCTCGAATGACACCTGTCTGCAGAGGGGCTGCATAAGCTGAAGGACCGACAACATCACAAACCGCAAAGCTTTGCACAGCTCGTGTGGGCTACCGTGGTCGACATTTAAGCCGGGCCAAGTTTAGCCACAAAACCTGGCTGCATGTTAAATTTAAGGGAAAGACGTGAAGGTAGAAAACATGATACAGAAACAGATCCAAGAACTTTGCACCTGTTTTTGCCTTTCCGGTTTGGAGACCATATGAGCAGAAATGATGTCTTATGAACATCAAATGTGTAAACATTTGTCTGTATTTCTCTGAGGGAACGGTTGGTTGAAATGGTACTGATGAGGAGGGATGATGATGCTGAGATAATGGTGAGCTGTAATTGGTCAACAGCTTTACCTCTAAGTGGGTTTTTATCAGATTACTGAAGGTTTAAAGACGTGGTCGAGTGTGATCGACTGTGTGTCTCTGTGTGTGTGTTTGGTTTAACTTCACAACATCGAGCTGTTTTTTTCAGTCGGTTGTGTGTGTGTGTGTGTGTGTGTGTATGTGTGTGTGTGTGTGTGTGTGTGTGTGTGTGTGTGTGTGTGTGTGTGTGTGTGTGTACCTCTTGTCTTTTTGTTTTTTCTCCACCGCCCGCTGTGATTGGTTGCTGGGAAGTCTGTCTCCAGAAATTGCTCTAATCCTCTTTGATAAAACAGAGCCTGCATCCAATCCCTGCTCCAATCCCTCCCCTCCCCACTCACCTCTCTCTTCTCTCTCTCTCTGTCGTTCTCTTCCATGAGGAAGAGGAGTTTTTAATCCAAGTGGATTACACCGCAAATTTGGGCGACAGGGGAGGCAGGCGGTTGCAGTGTCTGCTGCAGACTACCAGCTTTACATCTTCTTTAATATCTGCAAGGTGGTGAAAGAAGTCCACTTATTGTTTCTGGTTTTATAAGGACTAATCTGGAGGAACCTGCTACAGAGGGTTTTCCTGTGCACAGCCGGATGGATTTTTAAGTATTTGCCCAGGCGTGGGATGATTTTGAGTCTCTTCGGATCTTTTGTGAGTTACCCTGATGAGGCTGAGAGGCTGAAACAGACAGAGAAGATGCTATCAGAAGGACCAGTTTATTCAGACATGATGGAAAGAGTTCAGGGTCAGAAGCCTGTGACTACAATCATCACAGATTCCTGTCTTTAGCCAACATGAGGAAACCGTTTCCTGGAAACTCGTTATTGTCTTTTTGAACTTTCAGACCTTCTCCCAGTTTGTGAATCTGCCTTCAAAGTCTGAGCTGTGAGGAGTGCGATGCTGGGACTTCAGGGATACAGGGCGGAGAGGAGGAATGAGTTGGACATGAGGAATCTCTTGAGGTTCCTGGGAATTTTCTGCCTTTGGATCACAGCTCGGGCTCAGATGAAGATCCCACCTGAGACGTAAGTGCAGGTGGTTTACTTGTCATAAGCTCAGCAGGAGGCTGAAAGGGTTGTTTCTTGTGCTTCATCATTTTAAGATGTTAGAAATCTTTGGGAAGCCGTGGCTCAGTGTTGGCTCAGTAGGACGACACTGAACATCAGTGCCAAAGCTGGACTGTAGAATTAGCTCGGAAAGGATTTTTTTAGAGCTCTTGGACACACTTTGGTGATGCGTGTCTTTATCTCCATCTTATTTCTCAAAACAGATTCAGAACTGATCACGAAACAGAGAAAGCTGCTTTCCCGTCTTTGCTTTGGTCAGTTAGCCGTCATGTTAAACGGATCTTGGCGGAGCAGTGGCCCGGAAGAACAAGCTTATAGAAAGCTTGTAGCTTTGAATGGGCTTGTTCCAAATAAGTGCAGCTTCTGAGAGTCAGCTCCCAGAGTGCAGTGCGCTTTGATGAAGGTCCCGAGTGAATAAGTGTGTCAGCAGGCTGTTTTCCCTCAGGACTCCCAGAAATCTGCTCTCCTCTGTCTTTGAGTGAGAATCAGATTGTTCCAGGTGTGCAGTTGGAACTGCTGTAATGCTTCTAAACACTCACATTTCACAAACCTACAAGTTTATTGTAGCCACACTGCTGGACGTGGTCCTGATGAACCTGAGTGCAGCATCCAGTTTGATATGCGAAGAGTGTATGATGATGGTGAGTAAAAGGCTGCAGGTCCTTTGCTGTTTGGGTCCATCTTGTGTGTCCTCCCTGGTGCTGTTGTAATAACTGTTAAAGCAAACCAGCTGGAATAACAAACACATTGTTTTGCACATTTTTCTACATTTGTTCTATTTGTTTTGTTCATATGACCCAAACACACCGTGATCCCTAACCAGTCAATTAGTTTGAGACCTCACGCCATCACCACTTAACCAAGCACCTCATTTAGGCATGGCTGTGGCTCAGGAGGTAGAGCAGGTCACCTGCTAATCGGAAGGTTGGCAGTTCCATTCCGGGCTTCATGCCAAAGTATCCTTGGGCAAGATACTGAACCCCAAGTGAATGTTAGACAATAAAAGCACTTAGCTTTGTTACATATGGAAGTGCATGGGTGAATGTAAATGTGTTGTATGAGTGCTCAGGTTGAGTCAAAAAGGACTATATAAGAACTAGTCCATTTACCATTTAAACCCAACCACTAATGAAAGTCAGTAAAAAAGGAGAGTTAAGGTGAAGCTGCTGGTTTACTGATGATCTACGTTCCCTGCTCTCATGTGTGCGGTGATCGGAAGAATATGCTCACGGATGGAAGCAGCAGAAATGAGCTTCCTCTTAGAGACAGGTTGAAGAGTTCATAATGGAAACGCTGCTCCTCCACTTTGAAAGAAGCTAGTTGAGGTGGTTCAGGTATCTGACTAGGACACTGCTTGGACGTGTACTAGGTGAGGTGTGAAGTGCAACTGGGAAGCGACTCCGGGGCAGACCCAGGACTATGTATTCCAGCTGGCTTTTCACCTGGATATGAAAACACAGGTGAACATGGATGTCATGGATCGGTCTCCCCAGTGGCTGGACCTCAGCATCACTGAAGCAGTGTGGGATCATCCTGACAGAAAACAGAACCAAAGGCAGAAACATCCAAAGAAGAGCTTTGAATGTCCTTCAGGAAGCTGGAGAACTGTTCCTGCTGAAAGCACTGACAGGAAGCTGTCTCGAGAGTTCAGAATAAAGGAGGTCACACCAAATACTGACAAATTGTTTCTGCCTCATATACTGGATTAACATGTATGGGGGGTTCTGATCCCCTGTTTGCTCACTTACAAAGACCTGAACAGTCTCAAGTTTTTATGGTAGTTTCATTATACTGGAGACAGAATATAAAAAAATTACATCAAAGTTATAAATGGGATTGATTTGCACATCAACCCAAACTACAACCCAGCCAGGACTCTGGTTCCCACAGACTGGCTGTGTGCCCAAGTGGCACACAGATTACAGTCGATCAGGTACAGGTACTCCTGATTGTATAAATCACACACATGCACAGAGAACGTTTCTTCCCTTCCAACCTCTCCACCACCATGGGCCAGACCAAAGAGCTGCCAAAGGATGTCAGCAACAAGACCTGCAGGAGGCTGGAAGGGGCTCCAAGACCATCAGCAAGAAGCTCGGTGAGAAGCTGACAGCTGTTGGTGTGATTACTTGGAAATGGGAGAAATATAAAATGACCATCAATCACCCTCGGTTTGGAGCTCCATGTAAGATCTGCCCTCGTGCAGTGAGGCTGATCACGAGCTGATCTGAAGGCAGCTGGGACCACAGTCAGTTTTTACAGTTTACTTACTTCCACCTACACAACATGTTTGTGGTGTTGTGTCATGCGTTTTGCTGTTGTTGAACCTCATCAGCATGAACCTATCAGGCAGCTGGAGAGCAGCAGCAGCAGCAGCAGCTCCCTGCAGCTGCAGTCCTACGTGACTGCAGCTTCCTCACACACTCCCTCCTCCATCACCATCTGTGGGCCAGCATGGCTCACTGGCCACGGTCACCTTTCTAAGCCTGACCCACATTCTCCACCCAAGCACCACAGGCCTGGACAAACAGGGCCAAATCACCTGGCTACAAACACACCTAAACCCCTGCAAATCCACCTCAGCTGCTCTGACGTGCAGAGCTAAGGACCAGAGTACGAGTGACACTCAGTGAACAACTGTCACTGGGTGAGCAGTGAATGACGACAATATTGGTTCTCTTGATGTGAAACCAAGTAGCATGTCATCATTATATTTTCTCACTGACTCTGACAGGAGCGACTTTGAGCCATCTATAAACCTGAGAGTGTCATATCTGTGAAGATGTTTCTGTTTTATTCATGAAAAAAATGAATGTCAGTGTAACCAGAGTTTCAAAGAGTCAGCTGAACAAGTTTGTAAGTTAGAAAAAAAGGCTAAATACTACTTCAGCATGATCCCCCTTTCACATGGCACCATTCGGTCAGCAACAGCACATGCTGTCACACAGGACCTCAGTCAGTCATGTTCAGGTTTGTACTATTACTAAAATGTCTTCTGGGACGACTTCTGCCTTCTTTCATGCTTTGGGGTGGATGTTCTGTTCGTGGCGTGTCGCCTCTGCAAATCAGAGGGACGGAGGTGACTCCTGGTCTATGAGCGCAAACACATATCTGAAAATGATGCGTTACCTCTGTAATACACCGCTAAAACAATTTAAGAAGCACTTTGAAAACACATCAGATCTGACAAAAAAAAAATCATGCTGGGTATTAATATGGACTGGGTAATGTGTTAGGAATGAAAGGATGCCACACTGTTTGATGGAAATGAAAATGATCAACCTACAGAGGCTGAATTCAGTGGTATCAGTTCCTTCATCCTCCAGGAACTGCCCGCATACTCTCACCACATGATGCTCCAGGAGGAATCAGGACCCACTGCAGCAGCGTAGGGTCTGACAGGTCCAAGGAGTTCATCCTGATAACTGATGGCAGTCAGAGTGCCGTTGCCTAGCCTGCAGAGGTCCATGTGTGCCTCCATAGATATGCAGTGAATGATGCTCAGTTTAGGATCTTATCACATTCAGCAGGTTTATAGTAGCTGCAGTGTCAGTGTCAGAGCCGTTACAGAAGGCAGCACTAAGGAGCTGCAGATTCCACCTTCACTGACAGCTCTGATGTGCATCATCCAGCAGGTCTTTACCAGCCCGTTGGTGCTTGGTGGAAAACTCAAACCATGCATGGGTACTGGTCACGGTAGCAACCAGAAGTGTTTCACCAGATGAAATTGACAGAGTTTGTGTGTCATCTGTGTTGTGCAGGAAGCAGCTTGTTTGTTGACGTCAGTGATTAATGGACTCTGATTTTTAGCTGGTGCTGCTAACTGTGACTCTATAAGGTAGCAGTGATTCACTGAGGCAGGAAGCAGAGTGGGTGTAAAAGTCATGCTTTCCGATCTGACCTGAAGTCAGTCTACAGGTTGTTGGAGGCCACCAAGAAAGCTGAGGAAAGCCTTCTTTTTTTGGTTGTGTTGTACACACTTGGCCAAAGTGCTGCGTGGTGCGCGATTACCAACCTGTCTGTCACCTCTAATCATAAAACTGTTTGATGGCTTGTATTAGAGAGCAATTAAAAATGACCTTTTGGCATACCCCCATGACCTGAGTTAGATAAGCAGTTTAAAAAAAGACTTTGGCATGACCGCAGGCTCCAGGCCGGACTGCCGACCTTTGACCCGGTTGCGAAATGAAATGATGGTTGTGTATTGTGTGTCAGTCTGCTGGACAGATCACCCTCAGCACAGGGGATTAGCTGAAGAGACTTTGGAGGTGATCTTGATGGAGGATTTATTTTGGGAGCTTGAATTGGTGATGGCAGGAGAAACCACTGCAGTCATATATGCTGCAGCCTTGGAGGACTCTGAAGTCTGTATATAAGCTGAACAGCTGGTATTATTAGAACTCTGAATGTGACAAAAGAAAATGCTTTACAGGGCTCTGCTCGCTCAGACTCATAAGCTGTTTTCACACATGGACTGCAGCCCAGAACACTTCTACACTTTAGCCAACATCGGTGCGTGAAAGCACAAATAACTGTGCAGTGACTGTACAGCGAGCGAGTGGGTGAGATGAGTTCTGCTTCCTGAATGCTGTGTCTCAGGCAGCCCCGTCACCTGAACCACAGAGCGCAGCTCCAGTGATGAGGAAGCATCTTTGGACCGGCCTGAGTCTGCCAACATCACCCAGAATCAAAGTGTCAGTAACAGGAACCTCAGCTCAGTATCTCAGGTGTTTCCATTCACACCTCTGACCAGGTGAAAACCCTCTCCACACACATTTTAAAGGCTGCCACTACTTTTACTCTTTTCTTTTGGCAGAAGGCTAACTGATTAAAATTATGACCACTTCAATGACATGTCAGAAAGCAGGACAACTGTGGAACAGCTGAGTTTACAGTATGTCTTTTTAGCACTTACAGCTCACAGATGTTCCCCAGGGCAGGCTGGATGCTTCGAGGCAGGGTGACCTTTCACACTTGAAGCCAGTGAGGCTGACTTCTGACGTGTTGTTTCAGACATGGCATAATTTTTATTAAAATGGACCGTTTTTGTCCTGTAACAACGTGCACTGATTTGTGATTGAATGTTTGTGTTCTTTTTAATGCAACACTGCCCAGGTAGAAAAACATTTCTATGTGTGCAAATCTCTGCTGGGATTGTTGGAGACGGAGGCTCTGACACAAAGGCAGGAGGCCGAGCTGAAGATGCTCAGATTTTCACTGGCAGTGAGCAGGATGGACACAAATGAGGATATCAGAGGGACGGCTCAGGGTCAGAGAGGCTGAGGTGGTTTGGATGGTGTCCATCAGCTCTCTGGTCTCAGAGTGAATTATTTGGGGTGGGCCTGTTGCTAGTCACATTTAAAATATGTAACTATAAGCTACAGCAAACTAACCTCACTCTGCATCATTAGTTGGATCAAAATTAAAATTAAATAGTCTATCTTTTTTCTCCATCTAAGGAGGTCAAAAGCTGCCACTCATGAGATGGAGAGAGTAGAAGAGAAACTGAGAGAGACTCCTTACAGAAAAAATGCATCAAACAAAATGAATGTTTTTAAAATCTGAAATTCAACTATTTTTACAAGAGTTCCTAGAGTCAAGAGAACTGACAGAAATATTTGCACATCACTGTAAACTGGTCTGATTTTGCATCATAAGACATAAGCATGATGTCACATTATACGAGTCATCAGCTGAATTAGGACAATAATCTTCCACCTGTAATTTAAAGGACCAGTAATTAATTGCAGCTATAGCAGAGCCGAGTGTGTTACACTGGTTACAGTGAAACCTGTTACAAGCACACACTGTGTGAGTGTGTGTGTGTGTGTGTCTGCACTGAACTTAGAGGATTAATATCCAGAGCAGATGGAGTGATACACTCCTCTACGATACATGCTGAGTAAACACTCTGTGTGTGTGTGTGTGTGTGTGTGTGAGAAGTGTTGTGAACTCTGCCGACTTCACTCTGTCTTTTTTACGTGTGTGTAATCATTCATCACCTGAACAATATTCTGATGATGATGATTCAAAATGGTTAGAGTGAATGTATTCTCCTCTTCTGCTGCTTTAGATTAGATTAGATTAAACTTTATTAATCCCTTTAGGAAGATTCTGTCAGGGAAATTAAAGATTTATGTGTTTACTACTCCAATTACCCCAAAGTAACTTTGTGTAAATCATTCAGTTGTTCCTCTGTCACAAACAAACTGATTGGCAGCATGTGTGGATCATGTGTGTGTCTGTGGGCTGCATCTTTGCATGATGATTTGTGGATGTGTTCACAGATAATCATCAGTGTTGACAAGCTCTCCAACAGCACTGTCTGAAATCAGCCCTAAGCCATGAGGGAGCTTCCAGCTGTGCTCTGTAGATGGCTGCAGTGCCTCATGGTTGTTCTTATTTACAGCAGTTTGAACCAGAAATAGAGTGAAAATGGGAGGAAAAAACACCAGTGGGGTGACTCAAGAGTTTTGCCCAGTATTGTGAGCCCAGGATCTGTCGTCAGTACAGTATGTCCCTAATTTTAGAACCATGGCTGGGATCTCAACTGTCACACACTGCTGTCTGCGACACTAGCTTCAGAAATGTGACAGCATCATAGATAATTGTTCTGTTGCTGTGACACAAGCCCCCCGCCCCCCGACACTGCCTGCAGTTGTGCTGCGTTGTTGCATTGCTGTGAGTTTGTGTGGAGCGGACCCCTGCGGCTCTCTGCTGTGACCCAGATGAGGAGCAGATTATCTAAATCTCTTTCAGCACTGTCATATTTAAGGGCCTTTTTCTGCTGTAACGCTGCTGAGCCAAGCGTTGTCATGGCAACACATGGTCAAAACTTACATGAAACAGTGTAAGGACTTTACCTGAAGAGGGTGAGTTCTCAGTGACACCTGCAGGCAGCAGGCTCCCCGAGTACACGTCGGGCTGATTTTGCTGGCATGAACAAGAAACTTCTTTTGTGTTGCAATACTTTGCTCAGTTAACATTTTAATATTTAATCAAAGAAGTTAAAAAGGAGAAATCTGTGAAGTGACCGAGAAGTGTATGTAACAGTTCAGAAGGTCCAGCACAGCCCAGCTGGCACTGATGGCAGCTCAGACAGGTGCTGCAAACAGAAGCCCACAGGATCAGGAGACCAACCTGAGCAGCTCATAACGCAAAGGACTAAAAACTGAAACGCCTCATGTCTTCAAATCATTAAGAACGCAGGGGCAAGCTAAACACATGCAGGTGAAATGTGACACTATTCAGACACTGCATTATCAAATGTGGCGTGACTGTATTAAAAAACAAAACTCTTCATATTAGCATATGCAGAGGAAAGCTGTTGCATGTTGGCTAAGACATCCAGGCTGCCTCTCACCTGAAACATTAGGTTTCCAAATACAGTCTCAGGGCTTTTCTGCTTCCTTATCCACAAGCAGTCGCCACAGCAGATAGCTCTGCATATTTGATTAGGCAGAGTTGTATGCTGGATGGCCTTCCTGAATGCAACCCCAAAGGGATTTGTGTCTCCCCCTGGTGTCAAACCAGGGACCTTTCACGTATTAAACAAATGCATAAACCACTGCATTAAAACAACTAAAAGATTAAACATACCAACAAAATGACATCAGTATGTCCTTCAATGCACATATTAAACAAATATGTAGGACTGCTTTTTTGCATTTGCACAATATTTATAAAATTAGAAACATCCTTTCTCAGAGTGATGCTGAAAAGTTAATCCATGCATTTATTACTTCTAGGCTGGACTACTGTAATTCATCATTATCAGGCTGTCCTAAAACTCCCTGAAAAGCCTTCAGCTGATCCAAAATGCTGCAGCTAGAGCAGGGATCCTCAAAATCCAGCCCTCCAGAGCCGGTGTCCTGCAGCTTTTAGATGTGTCCCTGATCAAACACACCTGAATCAAATGGCCGAATTACCTCCTCAGTATGCAGTCAAGTTCTCCAGAGTCCCGCTAATGACCTCTATATTTGACTCAGGTGTGTTGAAGCAGAGACACATCTAAAACCTGCAGGACACCGGCCCTCGATGCCTGGATTTGAGGATCCCTGAACTAGAGTACTTACAGGGACTTAGAAAGAGAGAGCAGATTTCTCCCATATTGGCTTCTCTTCATTGGCTCCCTGTTAAATCTAGAATAGAATTTAAAATCCTTCTCCTCACATACAAGGTCTTGAATAATCAGGCCCCATCTTATCTCAAAGACCTCATAGTACCGTATCACCCCAATAGAGCACTTTGCTCTCAGCCTGCTGGCTTACTTGTGGTTCCTAGGATACTTCAGAGTAGAATGGGAGGCAGAGCCTTCAGCTTTCAGGCCCCTCTGGTACTGTCAGCTCCCTAGCTGGATTCGGGAGACAGACACCCTCTCTCTCCAGATTAGGCTTAAAACTTTCCTTTATG
Source organism: Pterophyllum scalare (assembly GCA_024447675.2). Taxonomy (NCBI): domain Eukaryota; kingdom Metazoa; phylum Chordata; class Actinopteri; order Cichliformes; family Cichlidae; genus Pterophyllum; species Pterophyllum scalare. Next base: position 144,411 of record JAMQGT020000090.1, read on the forward strand.
CTATCAAGCTGACAGTTAGGGCTGGATCAGATGACCCTGTAACCACCCCTTAGTTATGTCGCGGCTGCCTAGGCTGCTGGGTCAATGTCCCAATGCATTCATGTTTACACCCCACTCTGTATTGAATCATTATTATTAATCTCTGTCTCTCTTCCCACAGCACTGTCTCTTGTTCCTGTCTCTCTCTCCTCAGCCCCAGTCTGGTCGTGGCATGATGACTGCCTCCGCCCTGGGCCTGGCTCTGCTGGAGGTCTCTTTCTGTTAAAAGGGAGTTTTTCCTTCCCACTGTCGCCAAGTGTTTGTTCATAGGGGGTTGTTTTGACTTGTTGGGTTTTCTCTTTGTTTATTTTACCTGCAGACATAAAGGCCTCCTTGAGGCGACCTTTTGTTGTGATTTGGCGCTATATAAATAAAATTGAGCTGAATTGAATTGGATGGAATACATGTTGCTTTAAATCTAATCCTATTCAATTCAATTCAATTCAATTTTATTTATAGTGCCAATGTACAACAACAGTCGCCTCAAGGCGCTTTGTATTGTGGGTAAAGACCCTACAATAACACAGAGAAAACCCAACAGTCAAAACGACCCCCTATGAGCAAGCACTTGGCGACGGTGGGAAGGAAAAACTCCCCTTTTAACAGGAAGATACCTCTCCAGCAGAACCAGGCTCAGGGAGGGGCAGTCATCTGCTGCGACCGGTTGGGGCTGAGTGGAGAGAGACAGGGACAAAAGACAAAAGACAAAAGATGTGCAAGCTGCCTGTTCCAGTATTTGTCAGTGACTCTGATTTCTGGAAGTGTTCCTGAGCCCATGCAGAGATTCCCAGGACAGAATCAGACCTGATTTCTAATGCAGTGCTGCCTGAGGGCCTGAAGATCACAGACATTGAACATTAATTTTTGGCCGCAGTATTTTCTCCTGCTCTTTTGATGATATCATGTATTGTAGATGATGAGATATTCAGTAGTGGTGTTGTAAAAGCCTAAAATAGTTGCACTTACATACATCTGGTTCTTTTGTGCTTCTTCTTGTGGTTTTCTGTCAGTCTGTAGTGTCAGTCCTTCATACTGTTGGTCTGTGTTGCAGGGTGCAGCAGTGGGCGTCAGTGTTCTCTGTGGAGCTTCAGGAGTTCTCAACCAAGTTCTCCGGCTCTCTGCTGCTGCAGAAGGTAAGTAAGCTAAAACTGGTCAAACACATTTTATAAAGATCATACAGAAGGTCTTTTTTTTTATATAGTGATGTTTTGAGTGTATTTATATTGTGTGGAATAACTGTGTGAGCTGGAGTTCTTTCTGAGAAGGACACATTTAAGTTCAACTTTGTGAGCCCGTTTGCCAAACATTTGCTCAAGGCTGCAGGAGAGCATAAATACTGACTGAGCTGTGATCTGGATGGTGTGTTTAGGGTAGGTTCAGCAAAGATGATCACAGACTCAGACTGAGAGGTTTTCTTTCAGCCTTTCCTACTTCTGGAAGCTTCGACGTTCTACAGAGGCTCTGCAAAGAAGCTGAAAGTGTCATATACTTTTGAGATTCTCTCTTTACTGTCTCCATTGGTTTTGCTCGAATAACATTCTTCCACTACTATAGTCGCTCCTTCAGACAACATGGCTGTGTTTAGTGTTGGAAAGTGTGGGTTGGAGTGGTGAAAGCATGACTGAAGTGTGTGACTTGAGTTTTTGGGGCCTCACTTTTTATATTTTCACTGTTGGAAGTGAAACTAATGAAAAGAAGCTGAATCTCAAACTGGGCCTACAGTTAGAACTGGAAACAAAGAGCAATAGAAGGTGTGTGTGTGTGTGTGTGTGTGTGTGTGTGTGTGTGTGCGCGCTGTTTGCCAGGACAAACACACACTCTCAGGGATCACGATAATGCCCAGATTGAGGACTGAGCCCTCTTTACTGGCGTCAGGATTTGTGGCCTGTTCTGATTTTAGACATTCATCCATTTATCTGTCAGATTTAGATCTGTCACAGGCAGTCAGCTGTTTGTCTGCTTTCACACACACACACACACACACACACACACACACACACACACACACACACACACACCTCCTGCAGTTCTGAATAAAGAGCACAACATGTGTGTGTATAAGGAACTAAAGGAACCCCCAAATAATTTAATTATGTTTTCATGTATGTTTTCTCTTGCTGTGGATGAGAGATCAGCATAGACAAATAGGATCTCTTATGAAATAAGAACCAAAATATTCAGAGTTAGCTCTGAGGATAGTTTCACAGGAGGAGGAGAATCAGTGCTGAAATAAAGCAAAGTCTTTACTGAGCTCTGTGCTCTCAGCGCTGCTCTCCTTTACCACAGTCATGCAAATACAAGTGTGTGCGTGTGTGTGTGTGTGTGCTGTGTGTGTGTGTGTGTGTGTGTGTGTGTGTGTGTGGCTGGGGGGGTGGGCTTTAGCCCAACTCTGAGTTCAGCATCCATAATACATGGCTGTCAATTAATCTGGTTTTGTCACTGGCAGAAAGAAATGTGAAAAACATGGAAGCAGCAGCTTCTGTGCAATATTATATTATTCACACTGAACAATATCTATATCACCCCTATACTGTGTAATATCCAATATTCATTAACCAAGTGCATTACTCACCATCTTCATTATTATATGTATCTACTTATTTTATTTTTGACAGTGTAAATATTTTCATACATTCTGTTTTATTTTCTGTATACTTTTAGAGTATAATTTTAGAAAAGTGTGACTTTCTACTGCATGGCACTGAACAGGAGTGGCCCTTCAATCTCACTGTACATTCTTATAATGACAATAAAGGCATTCTATTCTATTCTATTCTATTCTATTCTCAGGGTTTTTCCATCTTTTCTCGACACACTGAAAGGCTGACCTGCAGGATCATTGTATGTAACAAACATGTTACAAACTCTGTGGCAGGTTTTAAGTAACATCCTCAGATCCAGTCAGTAACAGCACAGTTGTAAGGCCAAAATGGGTAAATATGAACACCTCCAGCTTTATGGATCAGATGGGAACATGCCCAACCAGAAATAGTTTGTTGTCCAGTATTTTGCTCATGCAGGACTCCAGCTGTGACAGAAAACCGGTTTTCACAGTGTTTAAGCCCAGCTTACCTCATCAGCATCACTCTGTGCATTTCAGCAGAGTGTAGTGTCACTACATGTAAATGTTGTTGTTGTTGTAAGCAAAAATAAATCCAGTTTAGCCACGTGCAGCCGTGTGTCTTAATGCACAGTTATTCTGGGAAGCTGCTGCAAATGGCTATCTAATGGGTGGGTACCAGCGGTACAGAGGCACCCCCTCTGGACACTCACCTGCACTGAGCATCTTTCTACAGTTGGGTGACAAATTTAAAGAAATATTAACTTTTTTATCCTCATCAAACCAGCGGCTGAGTGTCTGTGGATGGAAGCAGGATCAGGATGGAAATGTTTAGGAAGCGGCACAGATCTTCAGTGGCCCGTCTCTCTAAGGGGAAAATTGAGGTTATGCTATGTTACATTTCCCCTGAGGCCCTTCCTTCAAGCATCAAAACAACCACTAAGAAACTCTTTTTGTGACTCCACAGAGCTTCGTGCTCTTTGTACTGTAAGTGTGCAGGACTGAGACAGAAGGCATTCACTGAGGTTGGACTAAAACTTTGGCTTTGCTTGGACTAATTGGAATTAGTGAATGACTTAATAAAGTGATTCAGGGTGCAAAGACAGGGCTGACCCTCCTCACACAGCTGGCTCACCCACCTCGAGCTTCTTGATCCAGAGAAAGCGACCCAATTACCATTAATAGCCCCATCAGTATAAACACACACACACACACACCTCCGCTACAGCTGATTTAATCTGAATGGTTTCATAAAAAGTTTCTCACCAGCTTCAGCTTCACTCTTACTTTCTGCAAACATCCTGAAATACAGATGAAGCAGATTTAATTCACGCTGTAAACAGAAGATGTCAGACTTTGGTGGGAGCATGGTGACATGTTGCTCAGCATAATAACTGAGTGAGTTTGTCCTTCCAAAGTTTGATGTTTTATATACAGATTAAGAACTGCTGGCCCTTTAGGCAGGACCAGAGCAACGGTTTCTCCTCCTGGGACCCACAGAGTGCATTAATAAAAACTTTTGGTGTTTTTGATGCTGTTTTTCTTCCCTCTCAGAAACTGAGGGATGTGGAGCCCATCATCAAGATCGTGGAGGTGGATGGGGAGGAACTTGTGAAGGACTACTCTGATGAAATTGAACGAATGTTGGGAAGTAAGATGAAGTCGGTGAAGGTGAGGATCATTAAAAGGATCATTAAATGGAAACAAAACTTTCAGGACTATGCATGATTTTAACCCATGGTTTTTAAAATAATTTAAAGATATAATCTGATGCTGTTACTGCTTTTGCTTCTTTATGACTGGGTCATGATGTTCAGTGTATCCTGTTATAACTTATGTTTTTAGTTTGCAGCTGAACTAAAACAGGAAAAAGATTAGTTAGACTGTTTTCTTTCGACTTAACGGGATGAATTATCAATGAATTATATCACAATGATCACCATGTGTAAAGTGTGCAGCTGAAGCAATGGAGTGGCTGGGTTAAGCATAAAGGCACAAAGTTTTCTTTAGAAGGTGAGACAATAAAGATCCGACTCAACCAAGTGGTCTGATGGAAAAATGTGTTTCAGTTGGAAGGATGTTTCATGGCTGCACACATGCATCTCCAGCCTGTCAACCAGGAAAACTGAGCTTTGAACTCAAAGTGTTGTCTATTTCTGACCCTGACAGAGTTTGGCTGCCTAAATGTAGCCTTTATTGTGAAATTCCTTTGTGCTGAACTGAGCTAAAGTAGCAATAGCACACTGGCGAGCCAGCTGAGCCCAGCTGTGTCCTGAACTCAGAGCCATGAGAGCAACAATAATAATAATAATAGCTTAGATTTATATAGCGCCTTTCAAGAAACCCCAGGACGCTGAACAAAGAAGAAAAAAAACCCTAGGAATTGAAGGCCTTTTTTGAACAGGTGAGTTTTCAACACTTTCTTGAAAGTGTCCAGTGATGGGGTATTGCGAAGCTGAGAATGGAGAGAGTTCCAGACAGTAGGGGCTGCCACACTGAAGGCTCTGTCCCCAAAGGTATGGAGGTTGGTCGAGGCCCATGGCTGAAGACCGAAGTGTGCAAGAGGTCGGACAAATACTGAGGGGCCAAAGCATTGAGGGATTTGTAAGTGAGGAAAAGGATCTTGTACACAATGCGAGACTTTACTGGGAGCCAATGTAGCGTAATAAGGGTGGGGGTGATGTGTTGCCAGACCTTAGTGCGGATTAGAAGTTTGGCAGCTGAATTCTGGAGATACTGGAACCTGTCCAGGGCTTTGCCGGAGATCCTGAACATTGGAACCATCTATGTCAATGAGTAGGTCTCTGAATTTCTGAAGTAGGGCTTTGGGGGCCACAACCAAGAGCTCTGTTTTATTACTGTTTAGCTTAAGTAGATCAAGTGACATCTAGGTTTTGATTTCATGCAGATAACTGACAAGAGATTAAGGGGGGAGCTGAGGGGAGGGTTTGGTACTAAGATAGAGTTGAGTGTCATCAGCGTAGGAATGAAAACAGAGACCATGGTGATGGATGATCTGACCAAGGGGGAGCATGTAGATGGTGAAGAGAAGGAGTCCACAGAACCTTGAGACACACCATGGTTAACTGGAGCAGCGGTGGAGCGGGAGTCTCCCACTGTGCTTCTCATGTTGTTGTTGCTATGTTTTTGTGACTGTATTATTATTATTATTATTAATTTTTTTGCTGGTCATGGTTAGGAAAGTTGTAGACCATTAAAATTTCGATTATCCTCTCCACATGATGCACATTTCATCGTTTCTTTTCTTTTCTTTTCTTTCTTTTCTCATTCCAGAGGTTAGCAGAATCTGCAGAAGACTCTGACTTGTACCATGAATTCAACGCAACATTACAGGTCAGTGTTCCTCTTTTCATAACTGATCAGCTGACTGGTGTGGAACCACTCCAGCTGTCTGCATGTTCAAAACCTCCAAGTGTGTCATGTGTCAGTCTCAGATGTACTTCCTGTGCCATTAGCTAAATGCTAGCATTGGGATGCTGGCTGACTGTGGATCAGGATGACGGCAGGCTGTGATGCTGCAGCAGATTGGAGGTTTAAACTCTCAGCTGACACCTGAAATTAGATTAGATCAAAGTTCACTGATCCTATGAGGAAACTGGGTCGACGCCACAGCAAAGAAACTCAGCCCTGAAAATAAATGCTGTCCTTGTGATGATGAGCTGCTCAAACAAACTTGATTATGTGCTCCTGTATTTCTGATATTCTGCCATAAACTTCTGTGAATGGGGGAAATCATCTAGTGTGTTTTGTGGGCATTTTAATGTTGTCAAGCCACAGATGTTTAAGCAGTGTGTTTAACACCAAATCAGGTCATTTCAGAGCACTTTACGTCACAAGGTCATGGCCTCACAGCATTACTGAGAGAAACCCAACAATATCCCTTGAGCACCACTTGGCAACAGGTGAGAGGAAAAACTCCTTTTAGACAGTCAGGCGTAACTGCAGGAAGGTACAAGGAAAAAAGAAAACAAAAGATAATGACATACAATGGTGGCAAGAGAGCTCCACCTATTATTGTTGCCTTAAAAGCTTCTTGCTCTGTGTTTTGTGCGCTTTCACAGTGTTTTTCTATTTGCTGACGAGGTCACAGTTCATTTGACCTCTCAGGGCTACCATAGAATTTCACTATTTAGAAATTCAAAAAAATTTACCAGAAAAACTGCAGCGGGCCCACACGTCCCTCAGACTGTGGGTTTCTGCAGAACTGCATAAATGCTCAATGCCATTCCTTTAAACAATAACCTGGTTGTCACCCACAATTTCTCAGATGTCCAACTGACTACCGTTCTAGGTAGCGGAATCAGGATGACATAATTTTTAGGTCAACTGGCTGATGCCACTGCTCATCCGTTCCTCCAAAGTCAGCTACAGAGATCTAAAAGAACAGCAGAAGATCATAAAGATGGTGGGTGCACTGTTGCGACCCTGAAAAGCATAAGCGGAAGAAAATGGATTGATCGATGGATCTTTTTTTCATTCGAGTCTACTTAACTTAATTTTTCACACCTTGTTCTCATTTTTAGTTTAACTATTAGAACCTTGCAGAACCATCATCTGACGACTGCAGTTTATGCTGCACCTGAACAGGTGAAACCTTTGAGTTCCTGCTGTGTCAGATCACTGCAGCACACTGTTACACTGAACAGGGAAAAAAAAGCATATCTCCTTAAAAATCAGCATAAAATGTATAAAAAGTAATTTCTCCTTCACAGATAACTGAATATGCAGTACGAGTCCTCACAGCTGGGTTTGAGTGTAATCATTACAAAATGAATGCAGAGGAACAAACAGAAGGAACTGCTGACGATCCAGTCGGCTCCTTGCATCCTTTGTTTCTGTGCTGAGATGCAGATTAAAGTCGGTATTTCTGTGTCCTGTTGCTGCCTCTCAGTTTGATTACTACAATTCGATGCTGATCAACACGATGGATGAGGATGGGAACTACGTAGCTCTTGGTGGAGAGTTTTCCCTCGAGGAGAATGAACATTTCAATAACCTGCCTGTCAACACTCAGATGAGCAACATCCAGATTCCCACCAACGTCTACAACAAAGGTCAGAGGTGCTTCATACCTGACGCCCTCCACACAGGCTGTGCCCCTTCAGGAGGAGGCCCAAAGTCAGCGTGTTTTTCTTCTTTGTGCAGATCCCAACATCCTCAATGCCATCTACAACACAGAAGCTTTAAATGACATCTTCATCAGTAACTTCCAGAAGGATCCCACACTCACCTGGCAGTACTTTGGCAGCTCCACTGGTTTCTTCAGGATCTACCCTGGTAAGTTTAGCCTCGGCTTTCCAGCTCCATATTTTCCATTTTTGACTCTAATAAGTAGCTTTGCATGATTTTACAAGTCAGAATAATCCGTATCTTTGTTTTACTGGGCCTTAGTGCAACCCCTCGGTTCATCCTCTGTCTGAAATAAGCTCCCCTCCTTTTAAGGCCACCTCTCTTAAACATGTATCCACTGATGTCTGCGCTGTTCTGTTCTGGGCTCATGGTGCTGGTCCCAGAAAAGAGCCATGGACATATCAGTCTTCTTTTGACCCCAATGGTCCTGACTGAAATAAGAAAGCTGACATCATTTTGTAACAGTCATATAATATTGACTCCCTGAGCCTGGTTCTGCTGGAGGTTTCTTCCTGTTAAAAGGGAGTTTTTCCTTCCCACTGTCGCCAAGTGCTTGCTCATAGGGGGTTGTTTTTACCATTGGGTTTTCTCTGTAATTATTGTAGGGTCTTTACCTTACAATACCAAGCGCCTTGAGGCGACTGTTGTGATTTGGCACCATATAAATAAAATTGAATTGAATTGAAAGAATAAAAATCCTCTGAAAAATCCCACACAGACTGTTGCAGTATCTCCAACTCCTGCAATTGATATAATCTGTTGAAATCTGCCTGGTGGGCTTATCTTTGTATCCATGTGTGTTTTCCACATGAAGTGTGATGAGGGTCGGGCTGTGAACTGACTGCATGTGTCTTTGGCCAGGTATTAAATGGACTCCAGACTCTAATGGTGTGGTAGCCTTTGACTGCAGGAACAGAAACTGGTGAGTTCTCGTTTGTCTGTGCCTTCTGAGGTAACTCACAGAATACTTCCATTACTGTACAGCTCATTTGAATGTTTTCATATCTGTAAACTTTATGGTAAATGGGTGTCAGGAACAATGGTGGGGGACACATTACTTGAGAAACTTTGTGGGCTCAGGTTTTCCAGTTTGTGATCTCTGAGAGGTTTTGCAGTTGCAGGTGCTGCTGTGCAGAGCTGTTTTTGGAAGGGAAATGATCATTTCTGAGGTCAGGTGCTTTAAGGAGAACATGAGCTAGATTTCACCTTGGCTGTTTGGTTTGATGACCCACTGAAGCCCACTGGATTAGGCTTGTGTCTGATTTGCATGATATTAAATACTTAAATGTCCAGCGAACAAACACTGAGACAGATGGGCTGCTAAGTTTAGTCTGTTAATTATAAAGGTGTCAACTCACAAGCAGCAGAGAAACAGAAACACAAAGTCCACTAATGAGGGAGGCTGGAAGCAATGCAGTCAAGGTGTGAATTTAATCTTTTTTACAGATGCAAGAAGAAGACGATGTTATTATATTCCACTGCCTTCAGCTCCCCACACAGGTGAAGCAGCTTTAGTTGAATACATAAATGTTTGTGCCTGAAAGTGAACCAGACAAAAATGTTGCTTACTTTTAGAGTTAGAAAAGTCTCCAAAATTATGAACACTTGTAGTCATCAGTAGGAACGTCACTGAACTGACTGTGTTATATAAACTATGTAACAACAGGAATTAGTACAACACAAAAAGTAAATCCGTCTGTGAGGCTCAATTTCAGTTCGTCTAATTCCTCTGGTTCTGCGTTGGCCAAGTAGCAGCCAGCCAGAGTCCTGATCCTCTGGAAAAGACGATAAGCTGCTCCTCAGCCGGGTCACTGCAGCCCACATGGCACCATATGTGACTGTTCATGCATTTCTAAATAATACCAATGAACTGCATATGTCCCTGAACGCCTCATTACGTCACATTACTGCAGCTGAGCTGCCAAAGCTGCTGCATGCATCTGCAGGGAGGTGCTTATCAACAGTCTGTGAAACATGCAGACTGAGTTTGTGAGTTTTTCTCTGCAGGGGCCATCCCAGGCCGAGACATAAAGGAGGCAGTTAGAACCTGTTAAGATGCCCACAGATCTCCATCTTCTATCAACTTACATTAGGAGATGAAGATTCCTAACAATATGACAATAAAGACTGAATGAAGCTAACATCCTGTTCAAGCATACGCCTGTTTTATTGTGTTCAGTGGTAGGCAGTCACAGTCTCAGAGAGCCTCTGTTAGTCACCTTTAAAGGACTTAAACAGTGGTAATCTTACCAGACTGTGGTGACTGTGGCTCAGGAGGTAGAGCAGGTCACCTACTAATCGGAAGGTTAGTGGTTCGATTCCAGGCTGCATGCCCCAAAGTGTCCTTGAGCAAGATAGTAATCCCCAAGTTGCTCTCTGATGCAAGAGTTGGCATGTGAATGTTAGACAATAAAAGCACTTAGCTCAGACTCAGATGGAAGTGCTTGGGTGAATGCACACATGTTGTATCAGCACTCTGAGTGCTCAGAGAGAGTAGAAAAGTGCTTTAGAAGAGCTAGTCCATTTAATCTCTGTGAGGTATATGGGAGAGGTTTTTTTTCAAAACTTATATTTAAAAAATGTTTTTTAATCCATTGCATATTATTATAATATTTTATATTACATAGTTATATTTACAATAATGAAACTGGGAGATCTACACAATGCTTCTCAGAAAAAGGAGGATCTGCAACTTATTGTTCCCTCTGTAAATTCTGTCCATGGCTGCATATAACTGTACACGTTTTTTTTAATCTCAAAACATCATTTTACTACTCAGCTTTGGATTTTAATTTATTATCATATTTGGTTAAATATTCTACACATACTGTTAATCTTCCACTTTTGATTTAGCACTGTAAAACCCCAGCATCCAAATACATGAGTTACAGCCGTTATGGAGGGGGAGGCTGTCCATACGGCTCAAAACTTGTTTGTTCCAGGCTGGAAAGGGTTTCTGTAATGCTGTAAAAGTTGGAGCCAGCCTCAAGCCTCCTCCGTTAGAGGAACTGCAGTTTTTGGTTCTTCTGCATTGGCTTTGTTTTTGAGCCCTGGAGGGTGCTGCTTGAGCAGTGCCGACTGTTGGTCATGGAACTGCTGCTGTCAGATTTCTAGTCTGTACGACTGTCTCTAGGACTGATGTTGGTATGTAGCAGCGCACACTGTGATCTTCCAGTTGTGTATATCTCTATTAGGAGCAGTGTGTCTGTCAGAAGTACCTGAGCTCTGAAGCCATCTGAGGTACTCTCGGTGCTGCAGTCTAGTGCCAGCTGTGTGTAATCCCCCACTGGTTTGTGAAGTTGCTGTCTTAGCTTTTCATGAGTGAGAGGTGGATCTGAGTATGAAAACAACAACATCGCACACAGTAGTGACTTATCAGCTGCAAAGTAATCCTGTCCTTGTTCGCACCCAACTGGACACTACAGGGGACCATCATTTACAAAAGAAACATCATTTACAGAAAGACTTGAAACTGAAACCATAAACTCACCGGGTAAGTATTTTCTGAGGTCACAAATCAAAGGAGCAGTAGGTCATGCTCTTAATGACAGCTGTACAATATGTCTTCTTTTTGCAACAAGAGGAGTCGCCCCCTGCTGGCCATTAGTAGTAATGCTGATTCAACGCATATCGGCATCAGCTTCTCTTTTCAGACCCAGAAACTCCATCCACCTTTTATATGATCTAAACTTGGCCTCCTCCACTTCCTGTGTGCAGGTACATCCAGGCTGCCACATCTCCCAAAGACATCATCATCATGGTGGACATTAGCGGCAGCATGAAGGGGCTGAAGATGACCATCGCCAAACACACCATCAACACCATCCTGGATACACTGGGAGAGAACGACTTTGTCAACGTCATCGCTGTGAGACATGCACTCATCTACTTCAAAGCTAAATTGTTGTGACTCTGAGTTGTGTTTATGTGAAAAGTGGCAGGAGAGCACACAGCAACAAGGACAACGCAACAAAGGACAAAGGGAGACTCAGACAATCTATACAACAATCTATACACAAGATAACGGGGGAGAGGTAACAGGTGGGGAACACAGCTGAAACAAAGAGAAAAGACTATCAAAACTGTGATATTGCAGACTTCTGCTTGTCCACCAACTTTATGAGGATTAAACATACTAAAAATGTCCTCAAAGACCAACTTCTTCCAATGATCCATGAGCAATTTGGTAACAAATTGGGCATTTTCTATTCTGACTGAACACCAAATGGCTGTAAGATCATCAAATTAACACATTGGATTCAGGGCCAGGAAACTCCCCAAATCCTAATCCAAGTTTGTAGCCAGGGATTTTGTTGGTGTATAGTTCCCAGGGTTATAACAGTTTGGGATTTTATGTTATAGTTTAGTTTTAATTTAAGAGGGGTTTTGCTCATTTTTATTTTTATTTTTGGTTTAATGCTGCGTTTTAGTTTAGTTTCGTTAGTTTTAGTATTAGCTTTAGTATTTTCATACTTTGTCAGGTGCAAGATTCAAGAGTGACTATTGTGTAATAAAAGCTTGACAAAAGATACAGTTTAAAGAAATATATTAAACAACCAGCTGTCCACAGACAGCAGCACTACATGCTAAATGTGTGTAACATTAAGGACACACATGAACATCAACAGGGAGAAACAAAGAAAATATGAACTCCAAAACTCAATAAATTCTACAATAAACCCCAATAAAGTTCAGCGTCAGTGCAGCAGATTAACAACACCTACATGTGGTGTTTGACAAAAAAAAACTCTTTGAAGGAGTCAAAGGTCAAATCCGGCTGCATCCTGATGTTCTCCACCTGAAGCTGCTTCTGTTTTGGAGCTAGCTTGGTTAGATGCTCCTAATTAGACTTCAGGGTCTTTGTGTCCTCTGTACACAACCTACGGAAGTGTCCGCATTCATGCATGTGTAGCTGGATTGTGTGTGTTAATTACCGTGTGGTCTTTCTTCATTTCCTCACGTCCATTTCGATAGCTTCAGAAGCTCCCTCCAGGAATTTGCTAACATTTGTGAGTCCTCATATTGATGCTTTGATTATTATTCCTGATTGTTATTGTCTGACTGATAATGCAGCCGGAAACACACAAACACTGAACAGGTTAATCACAACGTAGCGGCTGTGTGGATCCGACATGTAGTCACGTTTCTCCAGAGGCGCAGGTCAGGTGGTCTCGTAGGATCAGAGCGGTTTCCGTAGCTGCCTGTGTGCGCTTCTCAGGTGGACTTTGATGTTGGTGTTTTTTCCTGACTGAGGAGTGCTCCACACATTTTTCATCATCCACAACAACCCACTCGCTGTAATCTGTGCTATCGCACTCAGAGAAACCTCATATGGGACTCTGCCGCTTTCTCAGCAGGCCGCTGCCGTTACTTTTCAGCACTCCCAGCTTAAACTCGGAGAGTGGAAAAATGATTTCATATCAATCCACAAGGCTAAATAAAATGGCAAACAAGAAAAGGAAGGTCAATTTATCTATAATTTCAGTTAGTTTTAGTTTGTTTTGTATTAGTTAGTTATCGTTTTTTCCTTTTAATTATAGTTTTTATTTATTTCTGTTAATGAAAATGTTTTTTCAATTTCAGTTTTCGTTATTTCGTTCATTTTCCTTAACTATAATAACCCTGATAGTCCCATCTCATTCTTGATTAGGCCTAGTGCACCAATGACCACTGGTAATGCTGAAGTTTACATTCACCAGCTTTCTTCTTTTCTTTATACTTTGATAATTTTTTGGATGGTAAATGGACTAGTTCTTATGCAGCACTTTTCTACTCTAGCTGAGCACTCAAAGCGCTCATACAACGCAGTGTCTTCAAGCTGGTATTTCTGTCTGTTGGCAGTGACCTATCAATAGGCAGGCCTGTTTTGTCCCTCTTGTCCTTGACTACTATATCAGGTCTGTTTGTCTTGATTTCTTTGTCAGCTTGGATTGGCATGTTGCTTCTTCATTTACAGTCACTGTTGATGGTTCATGCTCATAATGATTCTCTGTCACTTCAATGTTGTAGTGTTTTCAGATTCTCCAGTGGATATATGTTGCTGCTGTGTTGTGTCTTTGGATGCATTCGGTCTTGGCTAGAACAGGGCAGCCTGACACTAGGTGGTCTAATATTCCTCCTGGATTTTCTCTTTCATCTTTGCATGTTGGATTGCGTCAATTTCATCTACACCCAGACACTTCTACGTTCCTTCTTCTTCTAGATCTTGCATCGGCTCAATGTTTTCACTGTTGAATAAGTGCCCTTCCTTGAATGTAGCTTTTGTGAATTTTTCTAGGCTAAATTCCATGTCAATATCATTGCTGAAGCCTTTGACAATGCTTCTGTTCCTTGACTGATTTGCTCATAGGTCTTTAGGTCATCCATGGAGAACAGATGGGTTATGACTGACTCTCCTTGTTAGTAACCGTAGACGCTCTTGTTCAGAAGAGATGATAATGGTGCCAATGCTCTGCAGAAAAGGAGTTTCGACAGGGAGCCCCCTTGAAGATGCTGCTGTTGATGCTGATGCTTCGGGATTGAACATTAACCGGTTGGAGGATTCCTCGTGTTGTATTGTTGTAAGCATGTGTGAGGTCTACATGCAGGGCTGGCAGGTGTTTCAGCCAGAGGTTTGCTAGACTGGCTTCAGTTATCTCCTGTACAGATATTTCTGGCCACTGTTGTTGTGGTGTTTGCTGGTTTTCATTTTCTATTTGTCTTTTCCAATCTGCACTTTTATGATGATATTTCTCGTTCTCAGCCTCTGGCTGACATGTTTTGCTGATCTCAATACTTTTCTTCCCTTGTTCTTGATAGGACTTTTTGGTGTTTTTTCCATGTGTCTTGTTCAAATGGTAGAAACTTTTTTTGTATTGTGTGACTTGGCTTGTTGCCATTGTTTGAGTTTTCTGAAGTGGTTAAGATGTTGTGGTTGTTTATGATGTGTTTTCTTATGACTCCTTTTTCTTTACCTTAACAATATTGTAATTGCTCATTTCAGATACGGTTGATATTTCCCCTCTTAGTTTTGGATGTCGTTCTCGATTCATTTTTTCTGGTGTGGCACTGTTGGTTTCTTTTTCCTTTCCTTCTTGTCTTTATGCCTAAGGTGTCACATAGTGCAGAAGCAATGGCATAAATTAATCTGTTACTTTCAGTAAGAGACATTTGTTGTTCTTCTCTGTACTTGCTGTTGTTGATAGCCTTGATTTCTAGTATTAGAACTTTTTTTTGCATGTCTTGATTTTTGGTAATGGTGGTCTTAAAGTCCATTTAACTATCTTCCACTTTCTCAGGATGTTCTACATCAATTCTGTCACTCCTGTATCGTCAGTGTTGTTGTTGGTCTTGGGTTCTCTAGGCTGATTTGGTTGCTTTTGACTATCATCTCTCACAACTGTCTCCTCATTCCCTGTTTCAGCTTTCTTCACGCCATTCTGCTCTGGAACAGGAACCTCTTCTGCTGCTTTATTTTTGGGACTTTGGAGTTCCACATCATTTGAATTTGATGATGTCTTTTCTGGTGTTTGCCAGTTTGTTGTCATCTATATTGGGTCTTGAAGACAGATATTTTGCACGCCAGATGTTATACAGGTGCTGATCATAAACTTAGAATATCATGAAAAAGTTGATTTCAATAATTCCATTCAAAAAGTAAAACTTGTATATTATATTCATTCATTACACACAGACTGATATATTTCAAATGCTTGTTTCTTTTAATTTTAATGATTATAACTGACAACTAATGAAAAGCCCAAATTCAGTTTCTCAGAAATGAATTTGCTGCAATGCGGCGTGGCATGGAGTCCATCAGTCTGTGGCACTGCTCAGGTGTTATGAGAGCCCAGGTTGCTCTGATAGTGGCCTTCAGCTCTTCTGAATTGTTGGCTCTATCGTATCCCATCTTCCCCTTCACAATAGCCCATAGATTTTCTATGGGGTTAAGGTCAGGAGAGTTTTCTGGCCAATTAAGAGCAGGGATACCATGGTCCTTAAAGCAGGTACTGGGAGCTTTGGCACTGTGTGCAGGTGCCAAGTCCTGTTGGAAAATGAAATCTGCATCTCCATAAAGTTGGTCAGTAACAGAAAGCATGAAGTGCTCTAAAACTTCCTGGTAGACGGCCGCGTTGACCTTGGACCTCAGAAAACACAGTGGACCAACAGCAGCAGATGACATGGCATACCAAACCATCAGTGACTGTGGAAACTTTACACTGGACCTCAGCCAGCAATACGTAACTGAACGAAGTAAGATGACAA